>JAJOOS010080013.1:0-23830 GCA_029582725.1 Solanum chiquidenum | reverse complement strand
CACTAGTTGGTATAATGCTAAAAGTATCCTTCCCCATTTCTTTGTTTTTATAGTATAATTCTGTATTTATACCCTGTTCCTTGAACTGGGTCACGATCTGCAACAAATGAATAAACGATTGATGATATGAGGACGCACAAAGAGAGGAAACGCTAAATTGAGACATCAGAGGTTATAAGTGACCTGAGTAAGCCTGGTTTTAAATTCAAACTGAACATCTTTGGACTGTTGCTTCATTGCCTTCACAATAGGTGCATTGCGGCACACTTTCCATCCATAAAGCCTATCTATCTGCATCAGGTAAAACAAAACAAGAATTATCAAGAAAAATATAATCAAAGTTCAAAATAAAATATCAAACCCTAATAAACCTCACCTTGTTCAAAGCAACAATAAATTATGTATTCCTCATCTTTAGAAGATTCAGTGACTCGATAGTCTGCGGTTCTAACCCATGCATAATGTCCACAACCAAAATTGCAATATCACATAAACCTGAACCCCGAGAACGCAAATTAGTGAATGATTCATGTCCAGGTGTGTCAATGACCAACAATCCAGGCACCTTCAGCTTGGCATCAACTTTTAGTTCCTTAGTTCTCTCCCTTATATTCTCAGCTGGAAAATAAGTTGCACCTATCTGCTGTGTAATCCCTCCAGCTTCACCTTCTTAAACATTAGTGCCTCGTATGCAGTCAAGAAGCTTGGTTTTACCAGTATCAACATGACCCATGATACAGCAAATAGGAGACCGGAGGTTGTCTTCACTCTTGCTTGAAGAAGCACCAGGTTTTTCTGTACCTTGCCCTGAAACCACAACCTCAGGCTCCCTCTTCTTACTCCCATCATTCTTAGTGACAGCTGGTACACTTGCAACCGCTTTTTGAGTAGGAATAACAGACTTGGCAGCAACAGGCAGTGGCCCTGTATCACTCACAACGGACCTTGCAGCTTTCTTAATGATAGGCATGGGCGGATCTATTAAGGGGTGTGGGGGTGCCACGCCACCCCCGAACTTCGACGGAAACTCTACATATACATAGGTATATATATAATATTTGTATAAATATATAGCGTGCCACCCAAAGAACAAAACTGGCCTGTGGTGCCACGGTAGAAGGGTGACTTTATAAGGTTGATGTCGCGGATTCGAATCCTGTTGGCATCTATTAATTTTGGGAATTCGTTGCACACTTTCTTTTAAGAAAAAAAAAGGCTACAGGCATGGGAACTTGTTGTAACAAGTTTTTTTTTAAGGAAAAATAGCTGTCACGTTTTTTTTTTTTTTATAATTGTTATTGACTTAAATTTAATAATTAAATTATTTTATCCTTTGAGGGAAAATGGATGAAAATCTTTGTTGGATGATGTTTCCTCATTTTGTGATGTTCATGATATCTTGATTCTCAAGTTGGATGAGTCTTATTTTTCCGGTCGGGTGTTAGTTATGCACACCATTTGTGTGTTGAAGTCTTTTTTGTTGTCATTGATGTGCAACTTCAAGAGCTTAATGACCGTTTTGATGTAGTGAATAGTGTTTTGCTTCTTGGGATGGGTAGCTTGAATCCGGTCAATTCTTTCTCTAATTTTGACAAAGGTAAAATCATGACTTTAGCAAAGTGTTATCCAAGTGAGTTTGATGATGGAAAAATTTGAGATTTGATCTACCAACTCGATACTTTCATTATTCATATGTGAAGTGGTAATCCCAAGTTCTCCAACTTGCAAGGAATTCGTGATTTGGCAAAGGCATTAGTTGAAGCAAATCTTGCGGAGACTTATTTACTTGTAAAGTTGACTTTGATTTTACATGTTGCTACGACAACGGTGGAGTGGGCATTTTCGTCAATGAAGCACATAAAAAATGAAGTGCAGAATAACATTGGTAGTCAATATTTAAATGATTGTCTAGTGTGTTACATAGAGCGTGATATATTTACAAATGTTAGTAATGATGTCATTATCGATCATTTTCAGAATATGAAAACTCGTCGAGGACAATTGTAAATGAATGATGAATATTTATAATATTAGTAATATTATTGAAAATTTTAAATTTGTTAACTTCATACTTTTAGTGTGGAGTGTGGATTTGTAATATCTTATTATTTATATTTTATTGATTGATTTATCATGTACATCGAAAAGACGAATAATTTAATCAAATATAAAGTTAATTTAATCGATAAGTCTATTTGGCACCCACAGACTCTAAATCCTGGATCCGCCTCTGAATTGATAGGTTGGGATCTGAATCTAGCTCTTCATCTTCAAACGCACTCTTTCTTGGCAGTTTAAGATCGGCATCATCCCAACTTCTCGTATCCCACTCCTCCTCATCTTCTCTGTTTTCTTCAGCATCAACTACTTCTGACTTCTCCTCTACACTTACCAAATCGATATCCTCAGCCTTCTCAGTTTCCATGGAATCAACCTCAGAGACAATCTCCTGCTGATTTTCTTGCACTTCTATGCTTTCAACAGACTCTTCCTGGGGCTTGTCATTAGCCCAAGCTTGTGCCTTTGATTTCTTTGATTGGTAAATAGTGAACGTAGACACGATTTACAGAAGCTACTAGAAGAAAAGAGAAGAATTCCATTTATGAGCTCAAAAGGCTACCTGTACAATAACATGAACATGTATTTATAGTTGTTTTTGTAACTAACTATTGGAAGAATTAGTTATAACAACTTTTAATAGAACTGACTATACTACCCTTAATCATCCTAACCACCTTTTAACTACTTAACAACCAACTACTCTGATGAAGTCTCATTAAATAGGTCGTTTGGTTGCATCTTTTCTACTCTCCCCAGTTGAAAGTGGCAAAGCCCCGCCACTAGCAAGAAATTGCTTTCTCATTGCTTCTAATCTTCGAGCTTCTTCCTTTTGATTTTCAGTAAGCAGTTTCCCTTATAGTTTCTTCTTCAAGAGCTTTTCCTTCTTGTTTTTTCTCCTCTGCAAGTCTTTCTAGTTCTTCCAGCCGAAGGCGTTCTTCTTCTTCCTTCCTTAATCTTTCCTCTTCTTCTTTCTTCTTGCTTTCTTCAGCTTCCTTAATTTTTTTAAGTCTCTCTTGCATCTCCCTAACCTACTTCGACTGCTTTTTATCTGCCAACTTTCCTTTGGTATCATTCTTTGTTACTTCCTGTTTTTCCTCCATCTCAGAGACAGCTGCTGCCGCTGCAGCTGCCTTTTTCTCTTTCTCCTTCTCCTTTTTTTTTCTTCTTCTTTGCAGCAGCAGACTTCATAGTTTCTTCTTCAACTGCTTCTCTTTCCCCTGTATCATCTCCTAATCGAGACTGCTGTTGACTTTTCTCTTCTCGTGGAAGGGAAGCAGGAGCAGTGATTGTTGACCCTTCACCAAGCTCTGCCAGAATCTTTAAAGCATGCCCACCCTTTTTTTTCTTGGTTTTGTTCTTTGAAGTTTCTAACACATCTGTTGTCTGCTTTTTGCCTCTATTATCATCAACATCTTCCCGATTAACCTCTAGGCTACAATGGTCTTGATCAGCAACATTGGTTGAGACATTTCCGAATGCAGTGTCCATTGTGCTAGATGCACTTTTGTTCTTTTTCTTAGATGACTTCTTTTTACCTGAAAAAATAATTCCCGGTGCATCGTCTTCTTCAATTGCCTCTGTCTCCAATTTAATAGAGGTATCTGCATCATTTTCTTCGTCAAGAAGGGCAGCACTAAAAGAAATGCCACTACTCCTACCTATAAAGGCAACTGTGGACTCTTCATCTTCCTCAGATAGCTGGCCAGTTTCGTTATCCTCATCATCAATGGCGTGAAGTGCAGATGTAACAAACAAACTTGCACTGCTCTTCCCCAATCTTCAATTCTTCATTTTTCCAGTAACAGATGCAACGCTTTCAGCCTCTCGGTCACTATCACCAACCACTCCATCCCTAGCCCTTGACAAACCTGACATGTCTTCATCGTCATCATCCTGTCCAAGACTTCCATAATCAGATGTACTCACCCCACCCTTTTTACTTTTTTTCTTGCCAAAAGCCACTGCTGGTGCTAATTCCTCTTCCTGCATTTCAGCAGATATTTCAGTCCCGATAGAGTACTCATCATCGTCAACGGCCACATTCTTCTTCTTTGACTTCCCTACTCCACCAACATGCTTAGCAAGATTCTTTTCATCATCCTCATCTCGAGGACCGGACTTGTTACCTCTCTTCTTACTAATCTCTGGTACTACCTCAACTTTGTCTTCTAGAACCTCTGTCTCTTCAGATAATTCTGTCCCAACAGAGTAATCATCATCATCTATCACCCGATTCGACTTTCCTCCACCACGACCACCCTGTTTGGAAGATTCAAGACTTTGGTTTTCACGCACAGGCTTCTTTCTCCCCATTGAATTCTACTTGTTTACTATCTAAGAACAATTCAAACAAGATCAAACTTCCAAATCCGTGATTCCTAATTAACAAAAAAAATATACCCAACAACAGTTCATTAGAAGACTAGCAAATTTTACACCAACCAAAGTAGTTAAGTAGCAAATTACAATATAATTGTAACAAACCAATATATCAATTCAATCAATAAACCTCCATCCCAACAATTGGAGTTCAAAACATCACAAAAACTCACGATTATACATTAAATAAACATGTATAATTATATACCAAAATTTTCCAGTAAAACCAATGAAAAATTAGAAAAAGATTTTAAAAAAACAACAAAAGCATATTGATTTACCTAAAATCGAGCGAATGATGAAAAAATACTGATACGAGTATGTGTTTCAGCAATAGTTGTATATGCATATTGAGATTATACTAAAACTGTCAAGATTTTCAGTGAATTTGGTTGAATTTCTGAAGAGAAGTAAGAGAATACAGAACCAAAATTGGATATCATATTATATATATATATATATATATATATAAAAGAGAACCCATAGGCCACCTAAATGGTGCCACTACAAATGAGGATTTTCTTTTTATTTATTTATTTTTTCAAAACTAACCTTCACCTTTCATTAAAAGTTATGACTTCTATTAAAAATTATGACTTTTCTAAAAAGTTGTGATTTTTATGAAAAGTTGTGACTTTTATGAAGAATTGCGACTTTTATGAAAAGTTGTGACTTTTATGAAAGGTTGTGACATTTCTGAAGAGTTGTGACCTTTCCGAAGAGTTGTGACCTTTCTGAAGGGTTGTAACTTTTTCAAAGAGTTGTGACATTTTCGATAAGGCACAATAAGCATTTGTTCACACTACCCTTTGTTGTCTGTAAATAAAGGGATTTGTTCTCATTTTAAAATAAATTGTGCATTCAGTGGACTCGATTTTTTCCCTTCTGTTTCATTCTATTGTTACAGATCCTGATATATATTTTTACAGTCATAAATTTATGCTTATGTTATTAATTGTTGTTTTTGAGTACATGTTTTAAGCATTGCTTTTTATGTTTCTTCAAAGTTATTGTTATAAGTATTTGTTAGTACAGATTAAATACCACATGTTAATTGAGTATTCATACAAGTTTTCTCTACTAAAATTGTTGAATGTACAGTAAAAAAAATTCCTTAAAAATCTATACTAACTTCTCTTTCCTTAAAAATCTATACTAACCTTAAAAATGTTATCACACCTTGATGTGCGAAGTGAACCAGGAAAAAAAGACAAGAATTAACTTCTCTACTAAAATTGAGTATTCATACAAGTTTTCTCTACTAAAATTGTTGAATGTACAGTAAAAAAAATTCCTTAAAAATCTATACTAACTTCTCTTGAAGACAAAATTTAAATTTGGTATGCCATTGTAACATAAAGACCTTAAAAATGTTATCACACCTTGATGTGCGAAGTGAACCAGGAAAAAAAAACAAGAATTAATAAACTTTTGACATTGGTTCAAGGATAAATTATAAAATTAAATTAAAGATGGTTGATTGAAGGATAAATGATAAGGTGTTATAATTATTATTTTCCTTTACATTATTAATGTTTGTCACTACATAATCTTGTATGTAAGATAATATTGTGTTTTAGTTTTAATGACCGATAGTTTTATGTATTATTTTATATATATATTAAAAAAAAAAAAACCCTAGGCCCTCCTACGTGGCGCCACCACAAACCAGAATTTTCTTTTAATTTATTTATTTCCAAAACTAGTCTTCCCCTTTCATGAAAAGTTGTGATTTTTATGAAAAATTGTGACTTTTATGAAAAGTTATGACTTTTATGAAGAGTTGAGACTTTTATGAAAAAATGTGACTTTTATGAAAGGTTTGTGACCTTTCTGAAGGGTTGTAATTATTCCAAAGAGTTGTGACCTTTTCGATAAGGCACAATAAATATTTTTTGTTGTCTATAAATAGAGGAATTTCCTGCCACTATTATTTGTAGGGTGTTTTCTACTATAGGGTAGTCGAATTCAAATACATTAATTAAGCTTCTTATGAAGTTTATTTAATTCCTCAAAGTTTTCTTCCTCCTATTTCATGGAGCTTAATCTTTACTATAAGTCATAGTGATTCATGTAACTATGACAGTTTTGTTTTGCTATTTTTGTGACTTTTTTTTAACTCTGTTAAATTTTTTAGCAAGGATGATTGGAAATTGATCTTCTATCAAAACTTTTAATTAAGCTTCTTATGAAGTGTGTTTCATAACTCAAAGTTTTCTTCCTCCTATTTCATTAGCTTAATATTTTATTGTAAGTCATAGTGATTCATGTATCTATTGCAATTTCTTTTTGCTATTTGGGTGACTTTTTTTTTAACTTTGTTAGAAATTCCAGTGAGGAGGATTGAAAATTTATCTTCTTTGTTGTCCCTTTCTACAGTTTTCTTCATATAATTGTTGGGAAAATTGCTTGTGGGGTGTGCTATATTTGATAGTACACAACAACAAATATGTGATAACTAATACGGAACCAATGATGAAGTTTGTTAAAAGAACCAAATAAATCGCTCTCTTTTTTACCAGAATTAGTATATTATTTTGATTGTTTTTTCTTAGGTACAAACATTTTGTCTGCCATTGCACTCTTGCTAGAAGATTATTATAGCGACAATTAGTCCACTTTTTTATCGCAAGTTAACTAATTCTTCGTCTCTTCTTTTTGGGCATAATAAGAGATCAAGTTTTCTTGAAACTAACAAATGTCCAAAATACACTATTACAAAAATAATTTTTATGGGCAATAAATATGCACATTAGCGAAGAGTGCTATATCATTTACCATCATTAATTAATTTTCATTAGATTCAATATTGCTATAGACTTTAGGGACATTCATAGAGAGTACCAATTGCCACTGAAAATATATATTTAGCGACAATTAAGCTATTAATTGCCGTTAAAGATAATTTTTGTTGTAGTGATAACTCTTTCTTTTGATAAAGTTTTTTTATTTTTATAAAGAAGTAATAATTGTTTCTTTTGGCTCCTTTAAATTTAATTTGTGAACTGTTGATTGGAGGCCAAAATACATATTTTTAATCATTATTTGCCTCACATTTATTATTTATATTTATCCTTTTTGAATATGGATTTTATGAATTGTGCTTAATAGTGTATTTTATTTATAGGATTGAATTGATGGAAAAATAAAGAAGTGTGGAGCTAAAAAGAATTAAAGATGGAAAATTGAAGAAGAAAATCAAGAAGACAGCTTAATGGATTAACTTTAATATAATAATAATATTTTTTATATATGGGCAAAGAGCTGCAGAATGCAAATTTTGAAGGAATTAAACATGTGCCACGTGGCAACTATCCAAGGCGAGACGATGAAGTGTTGGAGTCGGCTACTGTTCACGTAGGAATTCAACTCCTTTTAGGTTTTGAGTTCCTAATTTATGTTGGACTCAATTATTTTATTCAGGATTTCCTATATCTATAAATCGTCCATAAGAATAATTATTAGGGAGAGGAGGATACAATGTGAAAAGTAGCTTTTGATTTAGGGTTTCATGTTTTCTTTCTCTTTTATTTATTTTACATCTTTTCTTTGAATGATGGGTTGTAATTGCTCTATGTCTATGTGGAGTTAAACTTCTCGTTCTTGGATTATATTAACTTACAATATGATTGTTTAGTGATTTTGATTCGGCATGATTTGTTTATCATATTAGTTGTTCTTATATTCTTGTGATTATTATTTTGATGCTTGATCACCATTGAAATAAACATATTGTCCGAATTGAACTAAGGAGAGGAATATATAAGAGGATAGAACGTGGGATATAAGGAGCTTATTTAACTCTAAATAGCTAGGGTTGATTCGTATCTAGGATAGGGATATACCTAGAAACCTCGCTTGGGTCACCATACAGGAAGAAATCGTAATGCTCGGTACTTAATCCATCCTATCCCCGCTCAACGATGTAGTTAGGGTGTTATTTATCGTAGGCGATTAGAGGTCTGGAGACCATGATCATATATTTAACTCTGTGATTCAATAACTATATAATCAAATAAGCTGATGAAATTGATGCTAAACATGATTGTTAGTTAAATTATAATCCTAGATCGATTCATTCATTGATTGTGTAAACATCTATTTTTTCTTAGTTAATTGCTTTTTAGTTATTTTATCTTTATTTTTATTTTAGTTAATATATATTCTTATTTGAAATCCTCCCCTTAAATAAATAACTAGAATTAGTATAATTTAGTAAATAGTTAATTGACAAGTCATTTGGGTTCGATAATCCGGTTCTTTTAAGAGCCACTATATTACTTGTGCGACCACGTACACTTGCGTGTGCAATTGGAAGCAACAAGTTTACCGTCATTAGTTAATTTTCATTAGATTCAATGTTGCTATAGACTTTAGGGACATTCATAGAGAGTACCAATTGCATCTGAAAATACAGATTTAGCGACAATTAAGCTTTTAATTGCCGTTAAAGTTCATTTTTGTTGTAGTGATAACTCTTTCTTTTGATAAAGTTTTTTATTTTTTTTTATAAAGAAGTAATAATTGTTTCTTTTGGCTTCTTTAAATTTAATTTGTGAAGTGTAAACTTGGATATAGCCCGACACACTATCTTTTTGAAAAATATGTTAAGCAATATGTCTTTTTCTTCTTGATTGTTAAGAAAG
Source organism: Solanum chiquidenum (assembly GCA_029582725.1). NCBI lineage: Eukaryota > Viridiplantae > Streptophyta > Magnoliopsida > Solanales > Solanaceae > Solanum > Solanum chiquidenum. The sequence continues at coordinate 14,744 of JAJOOS010080013.1, read as the reverse complement.
TAAGGTCGTCTTTATTATTATTTGTGGATATTTGTGAGTTCAAGTGCTTACAAAATTATGCTGTAAGATTTTAATATGTTATGTGTCAAAATTTTGGTTTAGAATATCCAGTTGTAAACAGTTCCATTTAGATGTCACGTACTGCTTGGTTGATAATTGCATTAATTTTGTGTAATTGCATACTATAACCATAACAATAACTGTGGTTCAATTTCAAATAAGTTAGGGCCGGTGATATGGAACCTAAACAATAGTAATGACTATTCTGAGACAATGAGGAAAAACATTTATGATACTAATAATTTTAGGGTCATTTTTAACATATACACGATACAACATACTATAATAAAATAGAGATTGATGGAGGTTCATAAGAAAGGAGCCGAAGGTCCTCCATTTGAATTTAGTTAATTATGTTCTTGTATGGACATGATGTTCCACTTTACTTGGGAGTGTTGTTGTTCCAGGCTTTTTAGTGTCTTCTTTAACATATTCTTAGACTTCTTTGTTATGCTTAAAATCTCTCTATGACTAATTATTTTTGTATAACAAAAACAAAAATTAAAAAAATATAGCACTTTAAGATTTCGGAGGAGCGTTTTGCCTTAATATAAAATGTTCTTGACAATGTAGTGTATGTATCGAAAATACAAATATTATCGACTGATCATATGTAAGCTTAATAAAATAGTTCAATCCCGTGCGAAGCACGGGTAATTTACCTAGTTATATATATAAAAAGGAAAGTTGAGAAAATTGTTGGGGTTCTTGTTTTACTAGAGAAAATGACATAAATAGTCTCTTAATTATAGTAGGTCTAAAATGGTCCCTTAACTATACACTTAACGGATTTAGTCATTTAACTATTCAAAAACTTATCAGCTTTGGTCCCTTAACTATACACTTACCGGTTTTAGTCCCTTAACTATAAACTTACCGATTTTAGTCCTTTCAAGTATTCAAAGACTTGTCAGGTTTGGTCTTTGTTCATTCTTTTAAAACAAATAACTTAGGTTTATATTATCGAAATTCATGCCTCGAGAAATTAAATCCTTTAGCAATTACTTCTATTGTTTCTTTCTCTCTGCTACTTTTTCTTTAAATTAACCTTATGCGAAGAACCTTAACCTCAATGATTTTAAAATAAAATTCACGAGAAAAGAAAATATAAGTCATAATTTTATTCAACGGAGGATAAAATGAAACATATTATTGCTACTAATGACTAGAATATGCTAAACTTTATTATAAAAATAAAAAAATTATTACCCGTTAAATCCAAAGTTTGTACTCCAACAACTTCATTGAACGAAATTTATTTAATTTTTCAGAAATCGAAATTTATAAAATGGTAGATCGATTTGTAATTTTTTTATTTTTTTTAAATAGATCAATTTTATTATTCTATTCATTTTATTTTACGTAAAGAAATTTGAGTAAATTAAATAAAATCCGCACTGATTAGCATATTCAAGTGCGGATTCAAATCATTAACAACAATTATATGCTTAATTTTATCCTCTTGTTTTACTACAGGTAATTTTCAGATCTAGCCTATTTTTGCACACTTTTTTTGGAAAATAGCCGAATTTTCAGTACTAGTATAAAAAATAGCCGTTTTGAAACTCGGGAAAAGAAAGGCTAAATACTTTTAGTTGTCACTTATTTCTAAAATAGATTTTTATTTTTATTTGTTCATTTTTGACATATTAAGAAGAAATAATTATTGAATACTTATTCTGTAAATTATTTTTCAAGACCTCATATTAAATATCAGTTAATAGGAATAATGTTGTAAAATACTTATATTAATAATAATTTTCTGGTGGGTCTGACAAGTAAATATGAAATCATTAAGCTGTCTAGGACAAAAATCAAAAAACATCTTTGAATTTCAGTTTCTCTTTGTAATTTTGAAATTCACAAATATTTGCTACTCCCCTCCGTCTCATATTACTTGATTATTTTTTTAAAAGTTGTTGTCTCTTATTAGTTGTCCACCTTAATAAATCAAGAAAACAGTAATTATTTTTTTCCTTTATTACCCTTACAATTATTTCTTTTTGAAAGAGTTTATATTTATTTGTAAAATTTCCAAGAAGTTCTTTAAAGGGTGAAACAGTAAAATTATCATTTTATTTATTATTTTTTAATATGCATGTAAAAAGAAAAATGATCAACTGATATGAAATAGAGGGAGTAATTTTTCCAGTTGAAAATTCCTGAAATTCAAAAATGTTTGCTGAATTTTTTCCTTAAAAAGGAAGAAGTTAATGATATCAAAAGCACAGGCAATATTTCAAAAGCATTGTTCACACACACTGAGTAATACCAGATTCACTGTTCTGATTCATTTGAAATATATCTCTGATCTATAAATTGGTGTTTGAAGTAATACTTAAAAACATTAAACAATATATCCAACTTTGATCAGTATTTTATTCTACCAAAATGTTGTGATGGAAAATGATTCAACATTACTATTCTGATGATTTATAGTACAATAGTAAAGTAATGTTTTGGGGTCTTTCTCTATATCCACTAAAATATTTTAGTTCTCTCCATTAGAACTAGAAAGCACCGTGGCGGCATTATATCAAGAAAGGAACCTGAACTTAACTCAATCCCAAAAGCTAGCTAGCTTGAAGGATTGCTCAAGTTCATGTAAACAAAACAAACAATCACTCCATTCCCCAATTGGTATTGGACTCTAACACCCCTTCACGCCCGGTCCAACTAAGTATATCCAAGTAGGGATGACTCTGATACTATGTTACTGAACAAGGTTTTTTAGGAGAATTACTAAGGAGAATTACAATGATTTAAATGTAAGTAAAGAGAAGGCTAACAAAGTAACTAGATATGTAAATCCCTAGAATATTATATACAAGGAAACATATAACTTTATGATTCTCTAACAACAAGATGCCAAAGTTTTACATAGACGAATATGTTGTATATGCACTAACAAAACTATACATCAGGTTGCAGTAAGACTTGTTATTTTCACTCTCAACATCACTCAGATTACCAAACTACCAACTCTTTATCTCTTCTTCTCAAGAAGAGGCTCTCCAAGACTCCCTTGCGTCCTTCGTGTCCTCGTCCGACTTCTTCAGGTTTTGTCCTTCCTTGCTGTGGAGTCCAATTAGAAACATCAATAATTTGTTCTATAGCAGCTTTTAGTGAACGATGAAACAGAAAACTCAATTCACTAATGCAGCAAAAACATAGAACTCTCCTCTCCCATCACCATTTTAGTATAATCACAATGTAATGAATTATGCACTTGAAATCACTAAGTATACTACCGTTAACTATCAGATGATTTAGTTTCTTGCAACTATGTGTATAGAAATTATTATGTTGACATTTTCAAAAATATTTCATCATATATCAATGAATATAGTACAAAATGTGTACACTTACGGTTCCCTTTTGGGCTGTTAACCTCCGGATTGATGGAGCTCGTGCCACTGATGAAGCTGCTGCTGCTGCAGCCACACGAATCCTGTAGATATTTTTTGGAAAAAGTTACAATCTGCTCTTCAACAATAGTTACTATATTGAGTAGGTGAAATTAAGTTGTCCAGCTCTCACCCACCTCTTATGTACATCAACATACTCATCAGTCTCGTGCTACTATTTCCTCCTGCACCAATGATGTTAATTTCCATCTGTTACAGTCAGATGTGTAAAAGAGGTAACGAGAAACTAGAAGAACCCCAAAGATCACCTGTAAGAGTTCTTCAAGAACATCTTCCAAAGTAATAATACCTATTACTTCAGCATCCTCAACCACTCAGGAACTCCATTTGTCACTGCATCAGCAGATGTTGGAGGCGTTACTGCCAGTACTGTAGCCTTCTCGATGTCAAAAACGACACTCTCTGTCTTTTCACCCTTTGCCATCAAATGATGGGTAGTTACATGAGGATTTCCACCAGCAACGTAACTGTACTATCATCAGATTTCTCTTCCTCAAGTACCAAGGGAGGTTTTTTGTTTTTCCCTTTAAGCTTCACTACTGCAGCCATATGACTGCTACCCTTTTGGAACTCGTTTAGTATATCATATAGTGGCATATATTTCAGCTGGAACTCTGAAAAGATTCATGGAAAACAAGGTTTACAGCTTATTGATCAACACATGCATATATAAAGAAATGAAGTAGAGTAGTAAAAAGTTAATACCTGCGGATAGAAACAACACTAACTGGTGTCTCAGTTTCTGGATGTACGGTAAAAAGACTTTTTACCTAAAATCAAATTGAAACTATCAATTTCAACGGAATAGCAAGATTACAAGTGCTCTGAAGGTGAGATCCAAAACTCACCAGTAGAAGTCCAATAATATTCTTTGAACTACCTGAGTAGACTGGAACTCAGCTATGACCCCGAGCAATAATTTTACCCATTCCCTCCCTATAATAGGGGCACAGATGATCAGTTAGCCAACTACTAAAAATCATCTGGAATATTTCTGAGGTTAATATCCAAGAAATAGAGTACATACATGGTCCATAGAGAAATTGAGAAGCAAAAGAAATTAGAACTTATCATACCAAGCAATATTCATGTATAGTGAGGTAAGCCTTGCCAGGAACCTCACGAATAATAAATGACGGTACAAATATCTGTACTGTAAGTAGCTACCATGAAGGTAGTACACCATATAGCTCATCTGAAAGAGCCCGTTTCTTCACTCTTCTTTTTTATCTCTTTTTAGTTGGAAAGAGAATAAAAAATGGTAGTCGTAATGTTTAGCTGAGAACAGAACCAAAGAAGCTTCGAAGAATAATGGCACCACACTCACCAGTCCAGCTTTGAATTGACATTCAATGAAAATGTCGACTCAATGGGTGTCATGGCCTCCTCAGCAGTCTATCAACAACACAAAAGCCAAACAAAAAAAAAACAGGTCATCACAGTAATGTATCAAAATTATCAAATTCAAAAAGAAAACAGGAGAAAAAGAGAGTCAATTAATTGTTCTCGGGTCAAAGTAAGTATTATAGATAGCAGTGGTCTGTCTTGAATCAAGAATCTATCTGAGGATACTAATAATTTAGGCAAAAAATACATACTGATGTGGTCCATTTTCACAACTAAAAAGAATTCAACAAGGAGATACGAATGTTTTAAAACCCAAGCATTATTAATTGATAAACCTGAGGTCTGGAGAAGCATGGCAACGATAAGACCGCGTCAGTGTCCATACCTTCTCAATTAAATCTAATGCTCCACTAATTATTGTTGTTTCATCATGTGTAAGTTCACCTCCCTTGCCAGCCTGCAGAACTTTATCATTTAAAGAAATCATGGTTTCCAAAAAGCTAAAGGAACTAGAAGTAATAATCTATTGGTTCTGCAGTCTTATCGTTACTGAAAATTAAGGATACAACACTGACCTTTTGACTGTGCTCGTCTAAACAGTACTTCCTAATACGCAATCTAGGATCTGAAATACAACATAATTTCATAAAAGCTTAAAAGAACTTAATAATTAGTCAAGAGATGCAGTAAAAAGAACAAAGCTTCATCTGTTATATGTTTCTTGATAAACAGATTTCAATTCTTATCAGCTAAGAGTATTCTAAGGCATCAAACAAGAACTCAGAACCCAAGATGCTTAAATTACGACACTCCTTTAAAGTGAAGAATGCATATGTTTGCCATCATTCATTGACTAAGCTATCTTTTCTTTTTGGTACTTAGGATACACGTCCAGCTTTGTCTTTAATTACTTCAGAAGTGCAATGATTACCTTCCCTATGGGGTAAGCAATTGGGTAGCATATGACCATCAGAACACAAACAAGTCAAACAAAATTTGCACCCACCGCAAGTCCATACCTGGTACATATTGCTTGAGGAATAACCTGCAAAACCGAAATAGGAGGAAGATGAGATCATCACACAATTAAGCTAAGGTCTTAAATGTGGAGATGTTAATTTAAGACAAAAGTTACTGATAGTATAACGGCCACATATTGATTGAACATTTTGTCCAGGTATAAGGGTAGGGCCTCCATTGCAGCAGCATTACATAGAAGTAGGGTCACAAGAAGCTGGTGTTGCTTCTGAACAATGGGAAGTATTACAGCTGAAAAGGTGAACATTCCATTAAAAGTAGAAGTTATGCTTTGATACAGATTCTCCTAACAAACAAACTGAAAACTAATTTTACATTTATATTTAATCACAAGATACCTTGTAGTAGAATTTACTTATATCTCATCTAAACACACAAATGCTACTTCTGCTCCAATTGAATTATTATTATTATTATTGGGGTGTCTCATTGCCATTCGAACTACTGCCACTGCATTCATCACATGCTGCATCATTGTGTTTTTTGCTACTGATTCTTCTTGTTCAAACTAGAAATGAACATACAAGTAACAGGATACCTGTTTTGAGATTTAGCCCCCCAATTTACTAATGGTACAATAAGTAATGAAAAACAACACGGTGGACTTGTTTTATTTTTTTTTTTGGATTTGAGTTGCTATTTTGGTACAGTACGGTGTTCCTTCGCCCTACGGAAGGAAGGCAGTGTGATTACCCAAAATGGAAATTGTATACTCTCTTCGTATGGTTTCAAGTCAAACAATAATAACTTTGACTAACATTTTACTATATATTTTTTCATCATATTGATATGCAAAAAATTGCAATTTATACTACCCAAAATGGAAATTGTATACTCTCTAAGGCTTGGAAAATCACAAAGAAAGCATTGTCAAAAAGTTCCTGATCCATTTGTTGTTGACTGCCCGGACCAAGCTTTAAGCTAAAGGAGAAGACTAATAATTGATACATCAGCATAGTATCTCTCTCATTTACAGAAATTGGAGGTTCAGACTTGAGAATATAACAACCTTCCTCAAACATAATACCCTTTTATTTGCATAAGGCCTTTGTGAAGCTCAACAGAACATCCTTTTATAAAGCTCCATTGCTATACAAATCCACCAAATATTAAGGGAAAAACATACGCTAAGAAAGTTGTTTTTTCCCTTTAAGTAATTTTTTGGTGTTTAGTTGCCAGAAAAAATGGAAAAATATTTTCCTTTCATACTAAAATTACCCCTAAATGTAAATCGTCATAGTCTCATAGACATTCTAAAGACATGCCTGACCAAGTCTTCTCTCCATTAATCAGCTCCAAAAACAACTGAAGGGTGTACTTCACAAGCTATAATAACAGAATTGGAAATAATATACAAAATATTCAAGCATTCACTCACTATATCCACAATTACATACTGCTCTCACCTCTTCAATAGCTGATTACAAACATGCATACATATAAGAAAAGGGAAGACAACAGACTACTGGAAAATCTAAGGTTGAAGGGTGTATTCAGTATAGAGAAATACAATTTTCCTATGTTCGTTTTCCGGTAGGAAAATAAGTTCCTTAGAAATGAGAAAAATGAATAAATGCATATAAAACAAGTTCCACAAGCGCCATTTCTCGAAAAATAAAACTTTTCCCTTCACATCAAACACACCCAAGTCTTCCTTATATTATTACTTCTAACTAATCAACTTAATATATCTTTAATCATGCCCTCATTGCACAAAGTTATAGAAATCGATTGTAGGGAATATCTCACGGTACATTTGAGGAATAAATCATCTCAAAAGATTTTATGTTTTAGTTAAATATTTTATCAAATTAGTTTAGTTTAAGTTCGGATTATATTTTTAAATTAATTAGTTTATATTTGAATTAATTATTTCATTTTATTAAGATTAAGAAGCTCATTTAATTATTAGTCAAATTTACTAATTTAATCAATTAGACTAAGTTCTTAATTTTGATTGGCTACAATTGAAATTCATTTGGCTATTGTTTAATTGCAACTTTTGCCAATTTCTTCAACTCATTGAAAGACCAAGTTTTGGGCCTTTTCAATACAAATAACCCACGGTGTTCCAATATAACTCCAACATACAATACGCCCGACCCAACAAATCCGCAGCAACCCGACCTTGTGCGTCTTTCTTGGGACTTTGAATTAAGGGTGACATTAAGGTGTGAAAATAAAGGGGCGGTGACATAAGTCTTAATTATTGGTGTAGGTGACAATTATGTAATTAAGGATTGTGGAGTTGCCCTCAAGTTTATAAGTTGACAGTTTGGTCCATTATATTAAATGAGGGGTAAAAGGGTAAATAACTAAAACCTAATTTAACCAATTTTGGTGGGAACCAAAAATGGAGGGAAGCAAGCCAGCGAGCGAACCAAAAGGGGAAATAAAAGCTTTTTTTCCCCGCCTCTCGCCATATTCAGTATTCCTCCTCTTTTTCTTCTTCTACTTCGTTCTTTCTTGCTTGCCTTTCTTTCTTCCTGTTCTCTTCATCATCTTCTTCTTCTTCTTATTCGTACATTGTTGGTCTTGGCTGTTAGTCCTTGTGCTTCTTTTTCTTCTTGAATCAGATTTAGTTAATCTAATCAGTGGACCAGATTTCATTCTGTATCAATTGAAATTACTTCATAAGTGATTGCATTCACACACCATTGTTTGGTAAGTAAGATTAATAGTTTATTGAATCATTCATCATTGATCTGGGTATAACCTGCAATTTTTTTAATAATTTGCATTCGCATTTCCAACATATGACTATATATGTTGGAACAGATTATAGTCTTATGCTGCAACATAAAAGTTATTTCAATCGCAACAGAATAAACATATAATTTGTACAAATTGCAATATATGACTTATATGTCGCAATAGAATAAACATATGTTGCAACATGTGATTTATTTGTCATAACAGAATAATTATATGTAGTAACAAAATAATCATATGTAGTAACATATGACTTACATATCGCAACAGAATATTCATATGTTGCAATATGTGATTTATTTGTCACAACAAAATAGTTATATATAATAACATATGATTTACATATCGCAACAGAATAGCCATATATTGCAACATATAACTTACACATGTTGCAACATATGATTTATTTGCCATACCAAAACAGTTTTATGTAACAACATATAATTTACTTGTCGCAACCAAATAGTCATATGTTACAACATATGACTTACACATTTTGTTACAATATGAGATTTATGTGTCGCAACAAAATAGTTATATGTAGAAACATATGACTTACATTTCGCAACAAAATAGTCATATGTTGCAACATATAACTTATACATGTTCTAACATGTGATTTATTTGTCACAACAGAACAGTTATATGTAACAACATATGACTTACACATTTCTTCATTTGTATTAATTATTTTTTTAATTAATTTCTTCAGGTACAATAAATGGAGGAATTATTTGTAGGGATTGATTGCCGTGGGAAATGGATCAAGAAGAAAAAATTGATATTTTTGACATTGAAAGGATGACAAGAAACGGGGAGGGTCGATAGGGATGACTGTTGAAAGAAATATTTTATATGATGATTTTGTGAATTTAGTCATCCAAAAATCTGGATTCAATTGTCAACCGAAAGATCTTGTCATGAGTTACATTCCCAGTTTTTTTCATAATGAGAAGGTCTTACCTTTTAAAAATAATTAATAAGCCTAGTTTGCTTGTTTATTTGGGAGGTGCAGTGAGGCTGCCCATATTAAAAGTCTACGTGGATAAAAATACTATTGAGGAGGATCATAAGCCAGAAGAAGACCAACAAGATATGTTAAATGATGAATTTGATGTTGTGGACATGAATAATCACGATAATGAAATTGGAAAAGATGAAGTGTCGGACTTTGAGAGCAACAATCCTCATACACCTATTGTTGGCAGCAACATTCCATGTTCTTCTCAATCATCACGTGTGAATAATGTTCGAGATAATGAAATCAATTTTTATAACAGAATGACATTTAAGAACAAGGAAGAACTAGCAAATTCATTGAAAATTACTTGCTTGAAAAAAGATTTTAGATTGAAAAAGATGATCAATTCTCGTAATGTATTTTCTTTTAAATGTTTATCACCAGAGTGCAATTGGTGGCTGAGGGCTGTGAAATTTACAAGTAGCGACAGATTTGTCATTAGAATCTATGAAAAGTATCATGGTTCACAGCATCTTACAAGCCATAATTCTCATGCCATGGCAAAAGTCATAGGTAAGTACTTTGAAAATAGGTTTCCCAATGGTAAAGGCCCATCCACAAGAGACATGTTAAATCAACTCCGCACAGAATTGGGTTGTAAGGTAAGCTATTGGAAGATTTATAAGGGCATAAAGTATGCTAAGTCTTCGGTTAGGGAACACATGAGCACATGTATGCAGTGCTTAATGCATACCGTTATATGCTTGAAGTTGCAAATCCAGGAAGCAAGACGACATTATCGCTCAATGAAAATGAGAGGTTCAAGTACTTCTTTGTATCATATGTTGCTTGGATAATTGGTTTTCAAGTAATGAGAAAAGTAATAGTCGTTGATGGGACATTCCTGAGTAGCAAGTATGAAGGAGTTTTGCTATCGATGGTGGCACAAGATGCTGAGAATCATATATTTCCAGTGGCTTTTTGTGTTGTGGACAAAGAATGCGATGCCTCATATGAATATTTTTTTCAAAATATGAGAAGCTTTGTAGATGATACTGATGAGTTGTGCATTATTTATGATAGGCATCCAAGTATTCAAAAGATGGTTTCGACTGTCTACCCTGCATCTCATTATGGTTGTTGCATGAGATACCTTGGAGAAAATATTCGAAATAACTTTCACAATTCAAAGGTAGTGTCCCACTTTTATAAAACAGCAAAGGCGTACGATAGATGTGAGTTCAATGACCATTTCAATCAAATAAGAGATTTGGTACCAAAGGCGGCTGAAACTCTTTAACATATTGGATTCCACACATGGAGCAGGGCATTTTGCTCGAAAAATAGGTACATTATTGTCTATACCATCATATTTTAGTTTATTGTAATTTTATGTGTTTTGATTGATTTTTATTTTTTATTGTGTAGATATAACATTATGACGTCAAACGACGCAGAGTCGGTGAATGCTATGTTTGATGTTGAAAGATAATTTCCCATTGTCGCTCTATTTGATGAAATAAATAGGAGATTTGCACTTTTATTTCACCAGAGGCGTATGGAGCTGGTGAACTCTGCATAGATTTTTACCCTCAATTGAAAAAGACATATCAAAGTATGTCAACGCGGGCAACAAGTTGTTGGCTCATCAAATCGCTAACTATAAGTTCAGTGTCACTGGTCATGGTGATGTTGCTATGGTGGATCTACAAAGAGGAACTTGTACTTGTAGAATTTTTAACTTGGACAAAATATGTTGTGCTCATGCCATGGCAGCGCTTCGATCCCAATATGCTGCCGATTTTGGAAATCAGATTTATGAGTACTCCTCTCCATATTATTTAGTGGAAAAATACATAATGACATATTGTGAGGAAATTCACCCTGTGCCACCTGAAGATTCTTGAATTGTCCCTTTGGATATCATAGAGAGAAATACCTCCTCCATATGTTGATCCAAGCAAACCTGGAAGAAAAAGATATAAGAGACGGCGTGGAGTTGATGAATCATTTCCAAGAAGAAAAAATAAGTGTTTCGTATGTAGGGACTTTGGCCACAAAAGAACTACATGTCCAAATTGAAATGCTCCATAAGTGTTATTAAATTTTAATGAATGTTCTTTTTTATTTGAGGATGATGTTCTCTATCTTCTTATCTTAATGAATTTTAATGAATGTTCAGAAATGCTTCATAAGTGTTGTTGAATAAAATGTGTGATTTATTTTGAACTGATGCATCTGTTACAACATAGGACAATTATATATTACTATTTACAACAAAATATTGCATCTGTTTCAACATATAACAATTATGTGTTACAAGTACAATAGAATAACACATCTGCTGCAATATATATCAATTATGTGTTAGATTTTACAATATAATATTGCATATGCTCCAACATATGTCAATTATGTGTTACAAGTACAACAGAAAACACATATGTTTCAACATATTTCTAATAAATAATTACGTGTAAGGTGTGAACAATCAATCAATCAATACTGTCATTGGAACAACTTTCAAAATTTTTTTAACTACAACTCTTCATATTTTACCCTTTTAAAAAAAATAAGTACTTGCATTTGAAAAGTCAAAAGTTGTCTCTTCTCTTCTCTTCGTCTTTAGAAGATGAAACTTTTCACATTCATTACATTCCTGGAATTATATAAGAACACAACAACATAAGGCCCTTGCATTTAATTTTCTCCAAGATGGAAAGGAAGAATAAAAATTCTTCAAAAATGACTAGGAGTAAAAAAAACTACATCGAATCCCTTTCGAGGGAACTACTAATTGATATTGTTGAAAGGATTGCTTCCTACTCCTTCACAGATTTAATTAATGTTAAATTAAGGTATGTATGTATTAATCAATTTTCGCTCTTTAATTTGATTTCTTAACCATTTGATTTGATTTCTCAGTTCCAGGTTCCTCAATCAAGTCGCTAATGAACCTTCTGTATATCAAAAGGTAACATTGGTCAACTTTCCTTATTGTAGATGGTCGATGAAAGTTCAAAAGGCCATTTCTTTCCTGAAAATATGCAGAGCATCGAGGAATTTAGAAGCCTTATACAGAAAAGGCATGGTAATTTTTAATATTTTTCGTATGTATTCACGTTTTTATCAATGTATTCTTCCTTTTAAATGTGTTATTTCTTCTGTAGTTTGATTCTTTCAACCATAACGATCCAAATGCATTGAGAATGATTAATCAAGAAACAAACGGTGGCCACATTGGTGCATCATATGCGCTTGTCATAATTTCAATCTTCAAGGGCGGTGAATCCATAAGAGAAGGCATAATGTTCATTGCCAACATGAAAACCGAAGCCACTAAAAGTCAGAAGATGTCGACAACATTTGCGATATGTTTTAGGTGGAATGTGGGTGCCAAAACCTCATTTGTTTGGAGAAAGACCCATTTATTGCACTGTTCATCAACTTGAGCAAATCGCTCGCAAGAATGGTTGGCCCATGGGAAGTGACGATGAAGATGATATTTATTGTGAATTATGTAGTTGTGAATTAGAACTAGATTATCTAGTTAAATTTCTGTCTTATACCACTGTGTGGTATTAATTAAATTGTTATTTGTGGCAACATATGTACATAACTTGCAAATTCATGGTGAAAAAGGTGGTCTTTTTGTGTTTGGTACTGATTTTTGAATTTGTTCTTTATAAAATATTTAATCTAAAAATATTTTCTTTTTTTTCATACTGTTCTCATTTTGACCATCCTTGAAATGTCATCTGTGGCAACATATGAACGTTCTGTTGGATAAATTGTTGAATTTTCCAGTAGAAATTGCAAAAGATATGTCATATGTGGCAACATATGTATATTCTAAGATGTATTTTTTGAGGTTAATTCAATTAAATTATGGTCTAATACAACAACCTCCTTCATTAATTACAACTCTTCATATTTTACCCTTTTTTAAAGAACCTAAGTACTTGCATTTGAAAAGTCAAAAGTGTCTTTTCGTCTTCAGAAGTTGCAACTTTTCACATTCATTACATTGGGATTATATAAGAACACAACTTAAGTCTTTTCATTTAATTTTCTCCAAGATGGGAATGAAGAAGGAAAAATCTTCAAAAATGACTAGGAGTAAAGAAACTACATTGAATCCCTTCCGAGGGAACAACTAATTGATATCGTTGAAAGGATTGTTTCCTACTCCTTCAAATATTCAATGAATGTTAGATTAAGGTATGCATGTATTTATCAATTTTCTCTCTTTAATTTGATTTCCTAACCATTTGATTTGATTTCTCAGTTTCAGGGTCCTCAATCAAGTCGCTAATGAACCTTTTGTATATCAAGAGGTAGCGTTGGGCGACTTTACTGAGTATATATGGCCGTGTAACCCTTGATCAGTTGTTCGAAAATGCACTTTTTTCCTGGAAATGTGCAGAGCATCGGGGAATTTAGAAGTCTTATACAGAAAAGGCGTGATAATTTTTAATGTTTTTAGCATGTATTCACATTTTTATCAATGTATTCTACCTTTTAAATGTGTTATTTCTTCTGTAGTTTGATTATTTCAACCAGCGATCCAAATGCATTGGGAATGATTAATCAAGCAGTAGACGGAGGTCACATTGGTGCATCATATGTGCTTGCCATAATATCAATCTTTAAGGGCAGTGAATCAATGAGAGAAGGCTTAATGTTCATTGCCAACATGAGAAAAACGGAGCCATGAAAATTCAAAAGATGCTGACATAAGTTGCGATATTTTTTAAGTGGGAGAAAGACCCATTTATTGCACTGTTCATCAATTGTATCACGTTCGTTGTGTATTATGTTTTGGTGATTTGGAACTAGATGAAGTGTTTTATACTGATTTTTGAATTTATTCTTTATAAAATGTGTCATCTGTGGCAACATATGCACGTTCTGTTGGATAAATTGTTAAATTTATAACAGAAATTGCAACAGACATATCATATATGGCAATATATTATATCCTAAAATGTATTTTTTGGGGTTAATTCAATTAAATTGTCACATATTTCAACATGTAACACTAAATATATAGTCCTACAACATGTGTACGTACAAAATTATGGTCTAATACAACGACCTTCATCAATTCTATCAATTATTTTTACAAAGACTATCATACCACTAGTTCATCATACAATGACCAAGTAATTCCATATGATAGTTATATAACACCCTTG
>JAJOOS010080012.1:0-146233 GCA_029582725.1 Solanum chiquidenum | reverse complement strand
CAAAAATTACAGTAACAAACAGATTGTAATAAAAGATACATTTTACATATCTTTTAAAGGAGCGGTAAAGTTAACTAATGAAAAAATCGTGATCTTGAGTGATAAAGAGGCTCTTTTTCTTTTCAGCATATATTTTTTAGTAGTAGTTCTGCATATCTACTTAATAGTTATTCATTTTACAGTAATCTGTTATTTTCTTAAGGATGAATTAGCAACTCTAAGAAAATATATGTCTGAATTGCCATAGGGGAAAACATCATTGTTTACGTCAATTGAAGCTAACATCAACGTGTTCCCAGCTCAACTTTGTTAAACCTCTTATCATAGCCTTTATAACAGTTAACCTAAATGTAGTATCTATTACTGTCACTAATAAAATGAAATAGTCAAATAGGAGAGTGGGGATTGACAATCATTATCTAACAAAAATGGATGATATTAGAGAATAATCAAGTGTACAATGTTGATGTTATTCCTTATTCCACCAACCAAACGCGAGATAAAATAATTTTCTTTCGGTATAATGAATCAAGATGAAACAATGAAAAATTGAGCCCACTAAATTCACATTGTGCTTAGCACCTCTGCGGTTTATTGTTGATTGCATGAGCACCCCTGCAATTTATATATATATAAGTTAGTTGCTAGATGCATTTGTTATTTGTGATCCAGGGATGCTAATTTTAGGCTTGTGAGGTTGAATTATGATACTGATATGCACGTCTCCACACGAGTGATGAAAACTTTTGGATAATACTTATTTTCATTATCTACTAAAGACGTTTCTGTTTTCATCCTTGTGTAGTATAAGTCTGCAGTACCTATAGCACATTGAATCAAGATTTAATTCCGATACATTTATGGTCTATGTATATATATACATTTGAGCTCTCCATATCTTTTCCTTCACTAACATCTTATATTTTGCAGGTATTTACCTCTTGAGTTTGCTTTAACTGGGAAAATTGGTTGAAAGTGTATGATGTCATCTCTTTTGGAATTATGCTTTGGAGATTATAATTGGAACGGGTTAGCGTATATTTCTCGAGAAAGAAAGGAGCGAAAAGAGAACAAAAGAACTTACCCTGCACATGAAACGAGAATACTCGAGCACAAACCATAAAAAGAGCTCTGTGGAAGAGTAGAATGGCTTCTAGAAAGCACGGGATAATATACAACTACCAAGAAAAAACAGCTTTTGTGTTCTAATTACATATTTTCCCTTAAATAAGTAGCACAATTGTCAAAATGCCACTGGTCGTCTCATTCATCACATTTCTATATAATAGAAACAAGAATGATATCCTAGCTTTCACCGTGCTTAGTTGGGTAGAAATAGCATATATAGAATTTTAAAATTAACCACTTTTTTATATGTCTTTTACGTATATTAAGTTGTAAATTATTGTAATTTATAGTAACTTTTAACGTAATTTTGAAATAATATATATATATTACTTTTCATGTCCCAATTTATGTGACATTCATAGTTTTTTTACAGTCAATTGTTTTTCTATATGTGTTTTTTTTAAAAAAATTGTTAACTATTGTGATTTATAATACTTTTTACGTCATTTTCAAACAATATATATTTTATCATCTAACCAATTTTATGTGGTACCAATAAAATTTCGAGAGTCTATTGAATTTTTTTATATAACTTGTAAATATTTAAGTTGTTATATTAATTTTTTGTTTCAATTTACGTGATATTATGAACCTTGAAAAATTATCCAATTTTTTGTGTGATTAAAAAATATTTCAAGTTCGTAGTACTGTTTTACATAATTTTAAAAATAATATATTGTACTTTCGTTGTTCCAATTTATGTGGCATAAATAGAATTTTAAAACTAATCACTTTTCTATATGTCTTTTACATTTATTAAGGTGTAAATTATTATAATTGTACCTTTTTTAATGTAATTTTCAAATAATATATTTGTTACTTTTCATGTCGTTTTTTATGCGGCATTGATAGATTTTCTTAGAGTTGGTTGATTTTTTTTATATCTATTTTAATTTTTTTTACAATTGTTAACTATTGTGATTTGTAATGTTTTTTTTGTCATTTTCAAACTGTATATATATATTTATCATCTAACTCATTTTATGTGGTATCAATAAGATTTTGAGAGTCAATCAAAAAATTTTATATAACTTTTTGATATTTAAGTTGTTAATTATTATGATTTATAGCATTATTTATGTAATTTTCTCTAAAAAAGACATAATTTTTCAATATGCGATATTTTTTTATCTAAACGCATATTTTTTTGTCTCTGATATATTATATAGAAAAAATGGAGTAACAAATAATTGGTATTTTAAAATGGAACCCACATTATTAACTATTAACACATAGAGGGAAAAGGCAGAAAAGAATGGCCCACTTGCTTGAAAAATTGGGCCAATTTTGCGGCAGAGAAAGAAAAATGATGTAGGACTTTTATGTCCTATATTAAGGAAGTGCAATTATAAAACAACCAAGTACAACATATTTGAAGCATAATATTTAAAGGAAAATTATGGGAGTACCCTTGGTCGTCCAAGGGCACCACCACTTATATAGAATGATGTCAGATTAAATTTACTATTTTGCCCTTGATCGTCCTGGTCGTCTTCACTCTTCTATATAATAGAAATTTTAGAAGAAAATGACAAAAAAAATATAATTATTATGTTTGGTATGGTTTAAGATAGTCTCCTAAACGTGTGTTTGAACAATTTTAATTCAACTAAATTTGTCGAAGGTGCACTTTTAATTTAATAAATAATAGTGAGATGTGAACTCGAAATGTCAACTTATTTGGATATCATAATGAAATGTGCGATTAAATCAATCTTAAAAACTCGATTTCTTTAATTAGAAACACTTTTATTTACCTATTATTGGTAGTATCTATTCTACTATACCTATGAAATCTCAATCAAGTAATTCTCTTTGGCGCCTTAGCATGTTGTTTGATTTGAGAATATGCCGTTCCATAAAAATAAAATAAAATTAATGAAGTTAATTTCAACATAATAATAATAATAATAATAATAATAATGATAATAATAATAATAATAATAACAACAATAAAAAAAGTGTCCTTATAACTCTTTTAAAGTATTGATAAAACATTAATAGAATATTCTTATTGTCTTTATCTCTGAAAAAATCAAACTTTTATAAAATTTCAACCTCTTAATATTAAAATACCTTGCATACCTTTTTTCAATCGAACTCGTCGAAAAAGATACTAACCAAAGTTTATCTTGTCCATATCTGAACAATAACGTCTACGAATTCCTTGTTATGATGAATAAATAATAATAATAGAAGTAATTAATTATATGGTTAAATTTGTCATCTTTCAGTTCTCTAATTAATTTTTTTTTAAAAAAAGGCATCAATAAGCCGGCAAGTTATATTTAGATGCTTCAAATCTTGAAATCTTTATTTGTCACTTTTTACATAATTTTTTTAAAAAATTCTATACAATTTTTTTTTCTATAATTATTATTTTTCTTTATGTTTTTGTCTATGGTTTGTGGATAAGAACCTTTTGCCTATATTATTTGTAAAAATAAATTCCATATTGCATGACGCAATTCTATGAGATAATGAACTCATAATACTCCACTTTTTTCATTCAACTTTTGGACTGTTTATCTGTTTGAACATATGACACAATCTTCACCTTGTGACCTATTGTGCCCGGCTTTCAATGACGAATTCAGAATTTAAAATTAATGAACTTTAATTTTTAAATATACAATCAATTTTTTACATACGTGTATATATAGTTTATATAGTTCAAACCAATAGTTCATTATTGTATAATATATGTAAATGAATTTTATCTATTGAATTGCAATGATCATATATATTGAATCAAACGTTATTCAGTTCACTTCTTAAGTTAATTTGTGATGTTGAGTTAAATCGAACGTCGATTTTCTCTTCCCTCCCCCAACAACCAAAGATAGCCAATATGGAAAAATTGATTAATTGCTTGTTCTAATAGGATTCCTCCATTGACTCTCATTTAATGATGTTTGGTGTTTTATGCATGAGTTTTAGTTAAAACCATATTATAATTAATTTCTTAGCCAATTAATAGCAAGTACTAGTTTTTTTTTTCCTACAATGTATTATTGGTTCATGTCTTATTCTTTTGACTTGAATATAGTACCAGATACCTTTTCTTGATTATTCAACCAAAAATAAATTGGACTATTCAAAAGAAATAATCAACGTAATTGCAAAGCCAACGTGAAACATAACCAACAACAAAAATAAAAAAAATACAATACATATGCGTGGATTAAATTTTTTTCCTTGGTTTCTTATTCACAGGGTATGGTACTCAATTTGGGATGCGACTAATTAATTTGAATTCATGTATTATCCTAGTCGATTACATCAGTTTTAGTCATACAAAATATAAAATTGTACATAAAGTAGGATTCAGTAGTCCAGTCCTAGTGTAATTCTAACTCGTCAGTTGAACTTGTTCCTTTGACATGCTCCATCAGCTTCCTTCAACAAGCACAACTAGGCCTGGATTGATTGATGGTTGCTTGGTTTAGTTGTAACCATGGGCGAATTTAAGGGTAAAAAATGTGTTTTGATAATTTAAATTTTTATTATTATCGCAAAGGTAGATGATTTCTAGCGTCCAACTTCTATTTATAACCATGTCTAAGATTATGAGTAAGTGTCCTGAATTTATTAATTTGTGTAGTAATGCCTAATATAGTGTTGCTAAAAATAAATGAATAAGGTATTTTGGTCTTCATGTTGCTAGTTGTTGATGTTGTTTACTTATAACATAAATAATCACTATTCTTTTAGATTGTTTACTTTCCAAATCACTGTCCTTCGTTTCCTGTCCGTAAACAATTCAAACCAGTGTGTCTCTTTGTTTATTTTCGGATCATGTTATGCTAATCCTTATTGTTTATTTTCTTTTTCTCGCAATGTGATATCAATTCGGGTCTACTTTAAACTCCATCCTTACATTTCGGTTGGGCTACGAAAGCCTAATCTCTTCTTCCGAGTCACTCCCCCCACTGTTGAGATAAAAGGGGGGTAAGCAGGTGGAAGTGAAGTCATTTGCAGGTGTTAAGTGTGAAGAACAGGCTGATATACCTTCTGTATACACTGGTATACATGGCAGAAATACTAATATATGAAGCCCCAAATTCGAAAATGCAAAATAAAGGGTTGAGGTGAAATACAGGTGTTTGGAGTTGATTTAGGCTGTACACGGATGGTATACACGGAAAAGGGTCAAAATATGACCCATATACAACAATATACATTTTTTGTATACACAGGTGCTTGGGAGCAAAAATGGGCCCAAAGCCCAAATCTTCTTGTGCAGCAGTCCTAAAATGACTAAGTAGCAACCTCCTTGTGTGGACCAAGGGTCCAACAGATTTGGCCCAAATTTGGGCATTTTCTTGGTTCTTGCTATATTATTTAACGTAGCCGCGCTTCGCACGAGTGTTGAAATATGTGTGTTAGAATCAACTTTCTTTTCGATTAATTATATGTTCACTATATTAAATTGTTTCTTAATTTAATTGTAGGGAGAATTGTCAAAGATATCCCTCAATTTTGTTTAATAGCTGGTTGTACCCTCAGTTATACAATCTGGTCATTCATCTACAAACTTGTGATATGTACTCTTCAATTGGATAGAAAATCCTAAATCATATGAAATTACCAATTTTAAAAAAGAAATAATCCATCATCCAATCTTAATTCATATCCGACCTCTAACTATATTAACCCAAACAAATTAAACGCATGCGCGATTCGTCTAAGTTTATCTTGCAATGAGTAGTAATGACAGTCATGGCCGCACTTGAACATAATACAAGTTCATTATATTTTAGTATTTAAATAAAATAAAATGAAAAATGTGATGGAGCATGTAAGGATTCCATTAAAATGGACTATGAAAGGCAGGCCGTGTTATTTCATTATTATGTAATATGAAAAGGTTAGCTAAATATTGACAAACTCATCATAATCACATATTAGAGTAGAAGTAATATCAAAATAAGTTACTATTACTATTTCTTAAAATGAAATGCGGTGTTATTTCATTATTATGTAATATGGAAGCAATCATAATGCTCGAGGAATCATTTGGTCAAGATGATCTGTGTATCTGTTCTTACAAATTTGTTTACCATTGTAGGTTGTGCTTTCATATTTTTTTTTTGCGCTTGTACCAAGGTTATGCAAATGTTGCTTGTGCATACAGTGAAATCCATTGAGGTTACTCTCGCTGGGTACAGTTGATCTAGCTTAAAGTAGTCCATACGAAGGGATAGAGCACTATTTCTTTTGTCAATTCTGTATGATTGAGACTTAAAACTTTTGTGGTGGACAAGTAAAGGATACTACAGAAGATTGATTAAATGTTGCAATCTGAATATGTCCTCCTAACAGCTATGCTTGTAATTATTCTGAAAAAGACTTAATAAAGTGTAGAAAGAGCAAAATGACCTTGTAACGTAAGCTAGATATTTTCCTTCTGTTTCTTAATAATGCAAGTAACTCTATCAAAACTTAGCCCAGATTCATTCCAACTTTTTGCGTAGATAACTGATTCTCTAGCCTGTTATAGTTTCAATACTTTAACTAGCTCTGGAATATGATTAAGTGTTTAATCATATAAGGAATGCCATCTGAAATGCGACTATTCTTCATGTATTTTGTTAGTAATTCAACAATTTGCATCTTAGCGGATCAAAGGAGAAAGCATGTGATTTGTACACTAAGGAAGTTTCTTGAAATGAAAGTTGTCATTCTCTACATTAGGGTATAGGCATTGCAAATGACTTTTTTTCTATATTTAGGTATAAAAGTATATATAAGAAGTAGAGAATCTACCCTAGAATATGGTTCTCTAAAAGAGACACAATTATCCAAAAATTTACAAGGCACTAGGGGTCGTTTGGTAGAGTGTATTAGCAAAAATAATGCATGCATTAATTATATGTATTAGTAATCCCTTGTTTGGTGCATTTTTTCATGGTATGTATAACTAATGTTTGTTATACACTCTATTGTGTATTGAGGAGTGTATTACTAATACCTAGAAACTCTTCTAATTTCCTACTATCAGGCTGCCTAAATTAATGTCCAGGCATCTATAGAATTCCTAAAATGGGAAAATGTGTTCATTTATTCTGTCTTTGTACTGTAGCTTAACTGACTGATCACTAGCGCCGTTTTTTGAAAGATAATTTTTCTTAAACTTCTACTGCTTAAATTAGCTTTATTGTGGATTTCCCTGCAGTTGCAATCGTTGATTCTCTTTCATTGTTAGAGATGAAAAAGCTGGAGCTTGAAGATTCAAAGGTTAGGTTATATCATGATTTCTTACATTAACAATCCTATCTGTTTCTCTTAAATATTTCAATGTTCAAACATGATGAAACTGATTTTTGACTGCACCTTCTGCAGAAACAGGACCCTTATAACTCTGAGGCCGAGAGTGCTCTTCGTGGATGAAGGTATGAGAAGTTCAGTTTTATATTGGTCAGTAAGTTTACAATTGTTATTTAGAATTACGGGTGCTTTTGCCAGATTTGCAATTAGTTGAATGATCGTATGGCGTTAATCTAGACTAGTTGGGCCACAAAGCGGGTACTAGACACCGAATGAGAAATCAATGTTGTGAAAAGCCAAAAAAAAGCGCGAAGCGAGGTGAGGCGCAAGCACTGTGCTTTTATGCTCTGAAGCGGGTCGCTGCTAAAAAAGCGAGCGCTTCAGTAGGCGAAGCAAAGGCGACAAAAAGCGCGCTTTAAGCGCTGTTAGTTTTTTTTAAAAAAAAAACTTCTGCATAACACACTCGTCTGCTGCGACTCAAACATTTCCCTATGTATATGATGTATATCTTTCTTATAGTTTTAGTTATTATTTGTTGTTTGAAACATCTTGTTGATCTGTTAAGTGATAACAGAACAACGAGCAAAGATCGATCCAGCAATGCTGCTTTACAAGAGTTGAAAGATGAAATTAAACGTGTTGAAGTTGAACTCTCGAAGAAAGGAGGGCGTAGAAGTTAGCTACTTGATGGCGTAAGTCCATAGCAATCAAGAAGTACAGAGATAAATGCTTCAACTCTATGAAGACATTGATGCCATTCTGTAATAGTTGTAGGAGGAAGAAAGTAAAACGAAAAATAGGACAAAGAAAAAAGGGAAGATTGCGTAGCCTCGGTCTGAAAAAAGTTGGGGTCGGTTATATGAATCTCCATTTCTTCAGTTTTATTGTATCTTTTATGTTTTAATAAAAATGTGCCATTTCAAACAGTGTGTGTAATTATTTTCAAAAGAATATCTTCTTGTTTATCCTGCATTATATTATTAGAATCTTGCCTTTTTTGCTACTTGTAATAAGGTGTAACATGTACATGAGTCCACAATCTCTTCTAGTAGTACTTGGGTTCGAGTTCCGAGAATGAATTTTAGTAGAGACTATGAGCAACGAGTGAGTTACGAGTTCATCTGAATTTGATATCATTACCTTAAAAGCTTTCATCTGAATTCCAAACTCGAACTTAAAGTTGAAATTTTGAATCGGTCTTTATTAGTACTTTTCTCTTAATCGGGCTTTATGCGACGTGAATTTTGATTAGTATTTGTTGGTGCTTAATTGGGGCCGTTGATTTAATTTTATTCATAATAGGGAAAATTAACTAACTAGTCAAAATCCCTAACATATTTATTTAAAACAACCATACTTTAAAATAATTATTAAAAAGGTCAATATTTTAGTTTTATAGCAAATTGAATGTATCCAATTCTAATTCCTTATTTACCCCCTATTAAGGCCCACATCTTGCAAAAATATTGCAACAATACCTTTCAGCCAAATAAAACGTTCTCTCTCAAATTTACAATTATCTCAAAAAAAAAAAAAAAAATCTCACTCATCCAATTCCCTTCTATTATTTTTCAATTTTCATTCCCCCGTTTCTCTCTCTTTTATATGTGACGTTTTTTTGATTATTTTAAGAAATTGATAAAAATCTCCCAAAAAATATTCATGACAATCTCATTGATTTTAGGTATGTATCTTTTTTCGATTTTTTATGTATTTTACTGATTTGCATTTGCTTAAACCTTTCAATATATTTGTTTGTATAATTGTTTAGCAAATCCTCTATTTTCAATTAGGGTTTTTGATAAGGAAAAACTCAAAATTCCTCTCTAATGGCGGACTCAAAGAGGACTACAAGAAGTATATCATGTAATGATCGACTTTTTAGTGATTTTTCATCTTTTGATCTTTGTATCACTCAAGGACAAGTCATTAAGGTAGGATCAATGGCTAGAAAGGCGGAAGAAGGCAGATCTAAGCATCTACATGACCTTATCTGTATGCAAAACCTTCCTCAATTACAGAATATAAACATCATCAAGAGTAAGGACACAAACAATGAATAGAAAGGGGAACGATAGGCTCTTCGTCTTTATGTGCATATGTATTCCCTTGTTCTCTTTCAAATTTAAATAATTTGGAAATATAATAAGTATTCCCTTTTGTAAAATTTTTTTACTTATGCTTGGATACAACTCATTACTAAACTACACTGTATTTATCACAGTTTTTCATTGATTTTTATACATAAATTTTGTATTCATTCTGACTGTATGCCATCAAATTTTGTAATCTTATCTTCATTTTGTTTTCGCACTATGAATTGGATACAACTTTTGTAGTTGTATTCTTTTTGTCATTTTCCAGACTGTATTATTGTTTTTTGTATTAGGATGTTCTTAGATTGTATTCTTTTTGTCCTTTTCCAGATTGTATTCTTGTTTTGTGTATTAGTATGTTATTAAATTGTATTCTTTTTGTCTTTTTTTTTCCAGATTGCATTCTTGTTTTGTGTTCTTAAACTGTATAATTGTTTTGTGTATTAGTGTGTTATTAAATTGTATTCTTTTTGTCTTTTTCCAGATTGTATTCTTATTTACTGATTGTATCCTAATATATTTAATATTTCAAAGAACCAGCTATGAAATAAAAGCATAAACTTTTGTTTATACAAAAAACCTATAATGGATGCAATCAATACCAAACTATAATTTATTTATGTAGTCATTATATAGGTATTCATCTTATAATTTCATGTGTATTAAATTTTGTATTTTATTTGTCGTAATCAAAACAACCGGCTAAAAAATAATAGCATGACCATTTATCCATACCAATTCCTATGGATACAAAGTTTTCTTAAAAATTTAAAAATAAACGGCCAAAGACAAGTTCATGTCGTTCACAAAAAGTATTTTTATATTAAAATTTCGTATTCATACTAATTTTGTATCAAAATCAAATTTAAAATACAAATGTCAAATACATACACAGATCCAACTACTTTCATCAAAAAAATAATAATCAAAACTTAAACAATACCTAGCAATTTTTTGATTTTCACTGATAATCTTGAACTTTAAAAGAAATCGATGGAATTCAATTTAAAATATCAATTAATTCAACAGTTTCTTATCCAAATAAAATTGACGGAAATCAACGAAAAACTCCACTTCAATTTCAATGGAGTTATTTGAAAATGGATATTAATTTTTTTTAGAAGAATGGTGAAAGGACGTTTGAGTGAAGAAGAGAGAGATGACATGACTCTAACAATAACTGATTAGAGATTTAAGCATGTTTACCTTTTATGAAATATTTTCTCCCTTTATTTTCTCCATTCTACTGTTAAATATTTGTATTCTTTCAAATTAAATAAATACAAAAGTCATCCTTATAACAAATCAAAATATTGACATTTTAAATAAATATTGAAAGTGTTAACAAGGGTTTCTATTAGATGCTAAAATATTGTTGTTTTGAAAATTTTCCCCCATTTTATAAATTAGTTAACTAGTCAAAATTCCTAACATAATTATTAAAAACATCTACACTTTAAAATAATTATTAAAAATATCAAAATGTCAATATTTTTGCAAATAAAGTGTATCCTAATATGATTCATTTACCTTCCTTTTAATTCTCAAATTGGACCCACTTTTTGACTCTTTTACGTGTGAAAGAAAAAGAATAAAAGACTTCATTACCCACTTTTCTCTCTCTAATTTTTTTTACCCAAATTCTATCATTTCTCTTTCTCTCAAGATTTCTTTCATTATTCCATATCCTCAAGTGACTTAAACCTTGCATTTTTTAAATCAAAATCATCCATTTTTCTGAAAAATCTTAGAAATCATTCAAAAGATTTTTAACCTTTGTCGAAGTATTGAGATACAAAAGTATTTTCTTTGTTTTGTATGTTAGATCTGGATCTGGAAGAAGTACCAGATGAAGAAGTGTCATTTTTGAAGTGTCAATATTTGGATAAATCATTCAAAAGTATTGAGTTGGATCTGAAAGAAGTATCAGGTAAATAAATGTCATTTTTGAATGTCACTATTTGGATAAATCATTCAAAAGTATTTTTTGAATGTCAATATTTCGATAAATCATTCAAAAGTATTGAATTGTTTGATTATTATTTTTTTTGTATGTTGGATGTTTAGAATACAAAATAGTTCAGAATCCTATTTAGTAGATATTCTATAAATTAGACATTGAATATTATATATTTTTGGAATACATAACATATAAAAAAATACATGTTTTGTCATGACATACAATTTTTTTTTGAAATACAAGTTTTGATTGTTACTATGATTGTAAATTTATACATTTTGATGACTGGAATACAAAATTTTGTTGAAATTTTAAGAAAGAATATATGTTTATGAAAATATACAAACTAATATTGTATCCTTTCTGAATGAGCACGAATTTTCACATAAGTATATGGATACAAATATGCTTCTTAATAACTACGAATCCATTTGGTATACCTATTGAAATGAATACTAACTATTAAAAAAATACAAATTCCATTATACAAACCCAAATATGAAAACCATAATGAATACAAATACACATATCATACACATTGAAATGAATACAATCGATTACTTTTGAAATTGTAACTTATGAGAATTTTAAGTGATATGTTTCTTTTAAAAATGTTTTCTCCCGTGATTTTCTCATTTCTGTTATTAAATAATTGTATTCTTTCAAATCAAACAAATAAAAAAACACATAAATTAGAAGAATAACAAACTAAACTATTTACATTTTTAATAAATATTGAAAATGTTGACAAGAGATCCTGCTAAAATATTGGCATTTTGAAAATTTGTCTCCCATGTGCGGACCAGGTCCAATAGATTTGGCTCAAATTTGGACATTTTCTTGGTTCTTGCTATTATTTACTCCATCTAAATATTCTCCATGATTGTTCAAGATATTTCTTACTTTTCTGCAATTAGAAAAAAAAAATTAGCGTAAAAGATCAAATAATCAACATAGTAGTTCTAGATGTAGTGTTTAAGCTTGTGTTAGTCATGTCTATGCTTACCATTAGAGACTACATCAGAAACTACTTACCAAAAGACATTCAACAGCTTTACATACTACATCTTACGTCAAACTAATTATATAACAAATAAATTATAACATCTGATGTAGAGACTATATTGGAAACTACTTACTAGTATTGGATAAAGCTACCTATCAAATTATAATATCTTCTTCGAAGTGCAAATTTGTTGACTGATCACAACGCTAATGGATAAAACTACCTAAAGCAAACTAATCATTAAAAGACTGAAAAACTAGCCTTCAACAATCTACTTGCATTGTAGCAGTAAAGTACCAAACTTCCTTCAGGTAATGCCTAAGAGACAGCAGTGTGGACTGCAAACAAGAACAGTCCTGTTGTCCCGAGCAACGTTGTAAGGCATCAAGGTACGCCGATCGTTTTCGATCTCGGCGGACGAAGGAAACGGAGATGGAAACTACGAAGAAGATGAAGCGTCAGATCAATTTTGTAAGTCTCGGAGCTGTCGCTTCAGATGGGAATGGAGAATGAGAGATCGAAAATTTTGAAATTTGAGAATTTTATGGATGAAAAGTACTTATTTTTATCGAATGAAATAGAATTTGGCTGCTTTATTAGATATTTTAAGCAAGTGTCGTTCAAAAGTTTACTTTTACCTCAATTGCCCCTAAATAATTAGGTTTAAAACATATTTAGGAGCACTTATATTATTGTCATTAAATAATTGCCGCTAAAAGAGAATTTTGTGATAGTGACGCCTCCAAGTTTGTTGAATTTTGAGCTCCGAGTAAAGAGTTATGGCTATTTGAGGGAAGCCTCTCTAGTTAAGGCTTCTCACCCGTTTAAGGAAAGGGGTATTTTTGTCTTTTCCTTACCCCACTAATCCTAAAACGTTTTTCACATCCAAGTTAAGGGTCTAATCAGAATTAGACCACTTTTTCATATTCCGAAACGTTTAGAAGTTTAGGGTGAAGTTTCAAGAAGAGGAAAAGCATGTTTTTAAGGGTTGAGGAATTTCGCCAAGAACAAGTGTTCTTTCGAGGTATGTAAGCTTCTCAGAGTGTTGAGTTTGTTCACCCTCACACCATACATGTAATTTTATTCACGAATTCGACCATTTGTATTGAGATTGGGGGTTATTTTGTTAAAATAATATTGTTTCTACTCCCACTTTAAAACTGGAAGAATCTGTTGAATTTTGAAAGACGCGACTATAATTGGAAGAATTTGTTGAATTCTGAAAAAACGCGACTAAAATTGGAAGAATTTGTTGAATTTTGAAAGACATAACTAGTTAATTATTCTTTGTAGGGGCAGAACCACATACATACGGTTGATAGATTGAGGGGTTCTTCTAAGCCTCTTACACTATTTGTCTTCTATCCTTGATTTTTTTGTTTGTTTACTTCATATTATGAAAAATCTGATTTTGCCTAAGTGACGTAGAAAACTTAATATACTTGTAGTCATAAGCTAGTTAGTTTTATGATATCACGAATAAATGAGGCTGCAAGTTTGAACAAAATCTTGAGTTGTACGCGTGGTTGAAATATCTTTGCACTATTATTAAAGTCAGATATTTAAACACAGTTCATAATTTTATAAGCAGTAGGGTTTAGGCAAAACTGAATTATACTTCATTGTTAACTTAATCCTTAACCTAAACAAACAAAAAGACAAAACGTGGGAACATCAATTTGTTGGTACTTGGTAATGAAAGAATCCTAAATGTGGAAATAATTTACATAATGTAGAATCTTTTACTTTTGCAAAATCAGAATTGTTATTTACTAAATTTGTTCCTTGTAAAATCAAAATCATTCACTTTTTTCCATATGCATTAGAAACCATATGATGAAAATGTTATGAATGATGATTATATCATTTGTTTCGAAGAGTTTGAAAGGGGGAGGTGTTGTGTCTGCCGTGCTCACATGTGTTTCATGCAGATTGCCTTACAATTTGGTTACACAATGGTCATTATTGCCCTGTTTGCCGTTATGATTTTCGAGTGACATAAGTATGGAATTTGAGGTTCATGAATTTGGTATTTCTTACCTATATATTTTTATTGATATGTGGTTGATTGTGTTTCGATTGTGGTATGCTTTGCAATGTTTCCTTCTTACCTGCTATATTTTAGTTTCTTCACTGGCTTCTTCTTCTTTGTATCTGAATTTAATTAAGGCATTTTTTATTATATATTTTCTGTATTTATCTCTTAATTTGCTATAGATAAACCAATTAGAAATAGCCAGCTGTGCAGTACTTGTATAAATATAGGTAAATTGTACAGAGCAGATTATCAATTCAAAGAAAATTTACAATATAGTTTCTATTTTGACATCTCGCCGCGGGTGATGGTCCAGCAAATGGTAATCCTACTTCATTAACTTGAAAGAAAATTCTTGTACAAGTTATCCCAGAAGGCATGATGTAGCTCTTAAGATATTGGCATTTTTCTCACAAAAAAAAATGAGATATTGGGATTTAGAGTTTCTTTTTCATTCTTTGGGTGCTGTTAGATTTCAAAATTCGTCTCATAGTGATTCTTGAAAGTCTTTTTGTTTATATATGTATGATGTTATTTTTGTAAGGTTTCAATGAAAGGAAATGGTTATATGGTTTTCATTGGAGACAGTTGGGCTGAATTCATAACCTTTTTATTGGTAATATTATATCCCATGGTTTTACTTGAGTCGAGGGTGTATTGGAAACAATTTCTCTACCTCATATAGTGTGTTCATGGTTCGGTTTTGTAATGACCCTCCTAGTTATTTCTATGGTTAGCTTTTTGTGTGCCGTTTAGAGCATTCTTGTAGTGACCCCGACTTGCTGGGATTAATAGTTCGGTCACCTAGTCGTTGGTTTGGTTTTTATGCGAGTTTTAGTGTTTTGGAGCTTATGAACCTTGAACGATCAAAAGTTCAAGAAGATGACATCTGAATCCAATTCTGACGATTCCATCAGCTTCAGAAGGGTCATTTTAGGCTAGTAGCATGGTTGGCATGATTCCTGAGGTTTTCAGTGTGAGTTGGTGCGATTAGGCGTTTTAACTTTAAAGTTTAAGCCTAAGTTTGACTTTAATCAACATTCTGAGTAAATGTTGCATATCTCGAATTTGGTATGGATGCATATCTCGTTTGTGTGCATAGGATTTCGAACGAGTTCAGAACACCCCGTTGGAGTTTTTAAGTTTCTGAGAAAATGCTGAAATCTGGTGTATTTTAATGCAGAAAAATCAGCACTTTTGAAAAACTTTAAAAGCTCATAACTCCCTCATTTCTCAGCCAAATAAGGTGATTCGAAGTGCGAAAGCTTTGTTTTTTCGGTGTCTTCTCTGTAGATTGGTCGGAACTTGTCGAATGCACGTCATGCGAGGTAAAAATCGTGATAAACTTAACTGCTTAGCCCTTTTTGGAGTTCTTGTTGTTGACTTTCTTGAATTGGTGATATTTTGCTCATTTTCACTCGGTTTTGGGTGCTTCAAAGTCCCACGTGTCGGGAATTATCGAGGTTATGTCATGGAGTATTCAAGGAGTGTTGGGTACCCTTCTATTTTGGTAAATTCTGAGTTTAGCCTGCTGCATGTTTTCTTTTTAAGTTGGTCAAAGTGTGGTTTTTCTTGCATGTTCGGTTTTGCTGCGTTTTGAGCTCCAAATTGTGTTCCATTTTGGAACACAAGTTCGGGGTACTGTTTTGGGTCTCTTGGCAGAGTCAAATTCGAAAAGTTCGGTGCGGATCCCACGATTCCCGTTTCGACTCCAAAATTGACCCGTCTCCGTTTGTTGTGATTTATGTATCTAAACGACCGTACTAAACGTTGTGATCTTATATTTGATAGAGTGGCATCGTTCAGAGGCCGTTCGGGAAGGAAAAGCTCCGACAAAGTGATTTGGAGCGCGCGTTGTCGTCCTAAAGGTAGGCTACGACGTCCTTTCTATTAGATTGAGCTTAATTTTGTAAAAGCATGTGGATTGGAGTGAATTAGGGGCGGGTACCAGTTTCCTACTTTACTTTGATTAGATACCTGATTTAGGATCGATTGACCATATTTCGAGCGTAGTACCGTGTTAGTTGGGTTAGTAGAATCGCATGTTTATGTGTTAAATGCTATGTATGTTGTGTGTTGCATGTTTTGTTCATTGTCAACTGTAAGCATGATGTCCTTAGTCTAGGATAGGTTAGTGTTGCCTTAGACTTATGCCCGTGTGGGGTGGATAACATTGACTTTCTGTCGATGTCGTTTGTATGACTTAGCTCTCTGTAGACTGGAGTAGCGGACTTGAGTTTGATAGTTTGAGTCTTAGATTAGGCGCTATCGCTGCTTGTTGCACTTTTGTATCTTCTCCCTCTAGTTCTTCGGTTCTGACGCGTTCTAAATCAGTCTAAATTATATTTTTTAAATAAAACACTAGTTGTTTAATACTGGCTAGTTCTTAAATATATCACAAATTAAGTAGGCGTTTGGCCATGTCATATCACGATATGGAATCGTGAGATGGAATCAGCGTTTGGACATGCGATTTTACGCTAATTCCATCTCATGATTCCATGTCATGAGATATGATTTCATATTCTTCAAAAACCATGATATGAGAATTTCATATCATGATTTGAGATATTTTTAATATAAAAATTGATCCACAAGTTTATATTTTGTTAAAACAACCCCACATTTATATTTGCCTAACTATTTATTTAGATGAAACAATTACCTAAGTGGAAAATAAATAGTTTTGTAATAATTTATAATGCGATTTTATAAACAATTGAGGTTATTTTAATAGTTTTACAACTTCGTGAAATTCTTATGTGAAAAAATATACAACACAAAAATTTCATATCGCATGTTCAAACAAAACTTCAATTTCATATCATAATTCTATATTATGATATCATACCATGATTCCATATCATGATGTCATATCGCATAATCAAACTAACCCTAAATCTACGTTCATTGTAACACATCAACTATTCTTCTTCTTGCTACATGATATTAATTTACCTTTAGCAGATGAGATTTTGATGGAAATTTATGTACTCGTTCACTTCTTTGAAATTATATCATCAATAGATTAACTAATGTATAATTAATTAAGATCCCGGACAGCAATGGCCTAGTCACCATACACATACAAAGGATTGTCAGTTGAACAACATTCTTCATTACAAAATAATATATATATATATATATATATATATATATATAAAATTATACTATCATTTATATAGGTGATAAATGATATATTTTGAATCTTAAAACACTTTTAGCGAAAATTCATGTGTTCACCCGGGCAGAAAATTAAACATATACCTATATCCAATTGAAAAAAAATTATAACTTGACTTGATATTTTACTTATACTTTTATAAGTAATAGCATAATCGTTTATTGCTATTTTTTGGATGAACAATACCTAGTGCCAAACTTTGACTTCAATGAAACACATAGAGACCTTCATCTTCTTAAATAAACAAATAAATATATATAATTGATGGAGGATATATTTTTATAAGTTCGGATGCTTGCAACAAATAATATAAATTCACTACAGTTGTGTGATTAAATGAGCTGAGAATGCACGTTAATTAAGAATTAAAAATTTATTGATAAACATGTCATGTATTTATTAACTTAGTGTAAATATCAAATACAAAATTAATAAAAATTACTCGTCAAATAGGGTGGTTTAGTGGTTTGGGTTTGGGACTTCCATGTTGGAGGTCTTAAATTCGAATCTCTTCACCACAAATTTGCCTTCTGGGTCGAATTCGTCACACCGGGATTGCCTAGTGCGGATTACTTCTCCCACCCTCTCCGGTATCCGTGAGCTTAATACACGAAAGACTTAGAAAATTGCCTAGCCATTTTCACCAAAATATTCATGAGCTAACACACGAAAGACTGAGAAAATCGCTTAATTCCTGCAAAATGGCTCCTAAATGTCGTCGATTATGATGAGGCTATATTTATTGCTCCCCCAACTCATTACGTAGGGTCTAGTAAAGTTTTTCCAAAAAATTGACCGAAAGTCATATCATCAAAATATTAATGTGCTAACACATGCAAAATTGAGAAAATCGTTTAATTCCTGACAAATGACTCGACTCCTAAATGACTATAATGCCATGGACCATGGTGAGACTAAACGTACAACTCCCCCAACTCATTACTGATGGTCCATGAAGTTTTTTTCAGAAAAAAACAATCAGAAGTAATAATTTCACCATTTGCTAAATCACTTGAAAAGCTGAAAAAACCACCCAATTTTGATGAGGCTATATCTATAAATACCCTCTGCATTTCTAAGTGGATTAAAAGTTTTCAAAAAAAAAACAAAAGAAAAAAATAATGGTGAATAAAAAATCCGTGAACAGACGATGGAAAAGACGGGGATTCTTAACTCCTCGACGCCAGGAGATAGCCGGGGAAAAGACGGGGATTCTTAACTCCTCGACGCCAGGAGATAGCCGGAGCCGCCGTCATTCCGACGACCAATAACAATGCCAACCAACTCAGAGCTCCCAGAATTCAATTAGGTGAATCCTCCGTCATTCCGACGGAAGATAACACTGACAGACTCAGTGTTACCGGAATTTGACTAGGTGGGTCCGCCGTTATTCCGACGGGCAATAACACCGCCCGTATTAAAAGACAAAGAACGGGGATTTTATTACCTTCTTCTGCGACCGAAGAATTCGTCTGCTCTTCTACTCCTGCAGTATATTCCCCATCGGCGAAAAGAGTAATTCGGTTCCCTAAGTCTCTGCATCACACAGATGCAACATGGTTAATAAATAGTTAATAAATGTTGGCAGAAGGGTAATATACACTATGAAAAATGTAGCATGGAGTCTTATTATCCGTGATTCTTATTTTCTGTTCGTCCTTTGCAGGAAATTATTAATGGGAATGAAGAACTGGAAATTGCTCCGAATCAACAGGACAATGTTAGTTCGTTTTTATTCTTCTGAAGTGCCTTTGCATAATCCCTTGTGATACTTATTTTCTCTTATTTTTGCAGGAAATTGTTAATGTGAATCAAGAAGTGGAAATTGTTGAGCGAATTGTTAATGAGAATGAAGAACTGGAAATTGCTCCAAATCAGGACAATGTTGGTTCCTTTTTATTCTTCTGAAGTGCCTTTGCATAATCCCTTGTGATACTTATTTTCTCTTCTTGTTTTTGCAGGAAATTGTTGAACTGGAAATTGCTGCGAATCAGCAGGGAAATGCAAGTTCTGTTTTTATTCTCAAATGCCTCTGTGGCAAGAGAATCAAATTCGAGCTATCAAAGACGTAGAATATTGTGAATGGCAATCAATTGTTAGGATTCATATAAACATGTATTTTCTTTAACTTCGTTAATGACGATTAAGATTCTACACTTTTTTTTTATGACAAGGGAAACCCGCAGCCGCTACCCTTTGGGTGCACACAGGGTAAAAACTCCGCTCCTATGCAATAGCTCGCAAACCACATAGGAGAGGAACCCACACTAGGCAAGCCCGGTGCGACGAGCTCGACCCACTGCATATCTATCTTAATATATGCATATCTATTACACTTAGTATGAATATATTGGACTTTAGCGACCCAACTGTCACAGTCTTAGAGTTTCACTATTGTTCCGTACGGCACTCGACAATTAACTCACGACTATTTCACATTCTTGTAAGCTCAAGTAAGCCTTTTGAAACTAGGTTGCTAAGAGAATGAAAGGAAAGACTTAGAAAGATTAGACAGCTTTGAAAAGAAGGCTTTGTATTAGCTTGGAGAATGCTTTACAACTTGAGTGATGCCTTGCAAATGAATGGCACCTGTATTTATACTACAACCTAGGGGCTAAAGTGTAATTTAAAATTACCTTACAAGTTTCTAAAGTATTTACACTTTGGTCCCTCTCTAAAAAACTCTACATAATCTAGGATGTTCCAAAGCCTTCTTGAAATATCTAAGAGCTTCTAGAGTTCTCCACAAGCCTCTCACAACTCTAGATTCTTCCGTCCCTATTCGGATGCAAAATTCGTCTGGCAAAGTGGTGGGACATGACACTCTCCCCCACCTGTTGATGCGACGACCGCGGCGCACTGCTGCAAAAACTCTAGGATTTGGTTTTTAAACTTGGACAAAACTTTCTTGATCAATAGGTAACAAATATTGTCTCTATATGTGATCTTGTTTCAATATTATATTATGTTTGTTTCATAACCATAGTGAGAAATGGGCCAAAGTATGGTTTCAAACTGACAAAACATCAAAAACCTTATATGATGTAACTAGTATATCTTCTAAAAAGGTCATCAACTTTTCTTTGTTTGATTGAGTTGATAACATCCATCATTTCCATGTTGAAAATTTCAAAATGCAATCTCAATAACATCTCATGATCAACTTGCTAGTTATTATACATAGAGATGACATAATCACCCCATGAAATCATAACTCGACCAATCCATTTAAATTTGGATCAAGTATTGACTCATTCATTTATTAGCGCAGCTCATTTTATCAATCTGTTTTAACTCGTTAAATTTTGAGTTGTACCGCCTGTATCTAACTCAAATTGAATCGTTAAAAATCTTGTCAAAATACTATATGCGTCTTTTGTTGACTATTATTTGCCATTTCACTTCCATCTTTTGGTTAGGGTAAGGTGTACTGCAGCCTGTTATGAAATGATTTTGGAAAAGAAAAAAAGCAATGAAATGACCTCCTTTAAAACTAAAATAAAAATTAAAAAAATCTAAGGAAGAAGATATTGAGACGAGAGGGAGTTGCTCGGATGGTAAGCACCCCTCACTTCCAACCCGAAGGTTGTGAGTTCGAGTCACCAAGGGAGCAAAAGGGGTGGGAGCTCCAAGGGAGGGATTAAAAAAAAAAAAAAAGATAAATATATTGAAATACTTTCAGTTACATGATATTTCAGGTTGATGTTATTTGACAACTCTTTATTTAGTGTTCATTCACTAACTTCTAGTTTGATTATGTAAATGACAGAAAATATATTGTAATCTTGTTACACTAATAAATGATAAAAGATATGACACGCCTACAGCTTATGAGTCATGACTCTAGATAAGGAGTTATGAAAATCGAGCATTCAAATAGAAGGTTAGTAAGTAGTCGAGTGTTGTCTGGTTTCCTTTTTCTTACTTTCTTAATATCCTACTCTTCAATTCTAGTATGACATGTTTCCTAATTTGTTACGAGACTCTATCGTTAACACCCTCTTTATCTTTCTCTACTTACACAAGATAAAAATAAAACTACATACACACTGAGGGTTTATCTAAACACCTTCCCCCACAAGATAAAAATTAAACTACATACACACAGAGTGTTTATATAAATACCTTCCCCCAGAAAAGTATAAGATTGCATGCAAACCAAACGTCTATCAAAAAGTATAAGATTGCATACAAATCAAACATCTATCAAAAACAATATTACACACACATCCCAAGAATCTATCGTGAACCATCTTCGTACATTCACAAGATAGAGTAAATATTACGTACACTCTACTACCCTCCCCAAACTTCACTTGGAAAATTAGGCTGGATTTTTTATTGCTACATCATTGAATGACAAAACAAATGAAGAACAAATAAAACAAGCAAATTGCAAAATGTAAAGAGCTTTATATCATTTTCTTCTTTTTTTGTTTCTATGTCAATTTGACTAGCAAACCATCCATATGGTCCTTGAGAGCAACTCAAGAAAGCTTATGGATCCTAGAGAAAAAGAAAAGCAATTTTTTTCCACAATGAGTGCTCCCTAAGTACCCTGTCAACATTGCATCTACTACTTTGAAAAGTCTTAGAATTGAAGGGCACTTTACAACCATTAAACCTGTCGATACCGAATACCAGTTAAACGCTACACTAAAACGTTATCACGGGTCAGAGAAAAGGTCAGTACGAAAAAACAATAGACGATCTAACACATTACCAAGAGTCGAGTTTCACTAATCAGTAAAAACTAGCTATTGTTTCATGAGGTTGGTCAATAGCATGCTTAAACTTTTAACTCATTTTGTAGACATCCTTTTTGTAGGTTGGTAAGATATATAGTGACTTATAACTTGCCTAAACTAGGAAAAACATAAAAATATTTTTATTATCATGGACTTGTGAAATATGTTTTTCCGACCCTCCAAAATATTAACGTCACCGTCATATCGAATCATCCTCCAAAAATGCACTACACTCCTAGTTGCACTTTTAGGACTCCGAACAACATAACTCCTAAATAGGCGTTTAAGCTTTCAAATCCTCAAGATTTCGTTACAACAGTACTCCCTCTCTTATAATAATTTAGCTTAACAGTACTCCCTCTCTCATAACAATTTAGCTTTACAATGCCCCTTTCACACTTACTGAAATAATTCATAGCCACTCACGTGGTCAAAAGTCAAAACGTGTTTCAAACTACAAATTTAAATTTAATTGTATGAAATAGCAAATTATTAATTCAAATTAAATGTTATAGCCATAGTTTATTTTATTTATAATTCACAGCAAACATTCCATTTTTTTGTCATCTGATTCAATATACAATTACCCATTCGATATACAAATGTATAAAATCTGTTTGTGTTTGTATAAAGCGAGAGAAAAGCGTATATACAAATACAAATACAGATACAGATCTTATTATACAAAATACAATGTATAATTGAATTTATACAAAACTGACCAATTTGTATAAAATTGGATGTATCTAGCAAATTATATAAATCAAAAGCTCCATAGCAAACATAAAATTTGTTATGTAGCGCAATTATGCAAACTATAGCTATAACATACAAATATGATTTTTATGTTTGCTATATGTGAAAGTTGCTCTAATTTTTTTGTTAAAGACATTCTACATTTACTTCTTAAGGAAAAGACATACTAAACGACACTCTCCTTTGGGAAGATGCTTGGTTAAATCCGAGACTCTAAGACAGAAATTTGTAGGCCCTCTACCTTGGAATGCCCTAACAAAGACACTGTTGTGAACACGGCTGGACAAGTTGTTGGGCTTGAGGCTAAACCACAAAGAGGCCCAAGAATTAGACACCCCAATACTTGTTTTCCTTGGGAACCAAGTTGAGTAGACTGCTCTTCCTATACTTGATTTATCGTATTCATAGTTTCTGGTCTAGTACTTGATCACATGATGGCGAAGCCAGAGTTCATACATGACCATATGAAAAGCATCATGTCTTATAGGAGGTGAATTCCACTGGAAGTGCTTCTGAACCTGACAAAAAGAAGATTAATCATAAGAAATTTATTGATATAGACTCTTCTCGAGTTAGCAATGCAATTTGCGTCTTCTCACATTCACTAGCACATTATGTATGAACGATGGGGTATAAATACTCAAAAGGATATCAAAGATGTTACTCACCTTTACTAAATTGTTATGCAAGGTGGCAAATTCTTCTTGTGTGATGTTCTTGAGAATTTGCTTTAGGTCATATACATCCCTCTCCCTCAGTACAACCGCAAACTTATGCCAATCGACAATGTCATTGAATGGCAAATCATAGTAATCAGAAAGTATCACTGCAAAGATGACCCAAAAAAGTAGTGGAGATTTAGGAAGCAGGCATGGTGTAAGTTAAAAAATCAGATAGTTTTAGAAAAAAAGATGAACAAGTATGTTGAACAGCATTTCACGATGAATTCCTTCACGCCAGATTGTTTTTAACCAACTTGGTGACCAATTACTTCGTCTGCTCACTCTTTCTCTCCCCCCGCCGCATTCCCGTATGACCTCTAGCGCCTGAGCTACAATGATCCTTTATCTTTTGCCTTAGCTTGAGAGAAGAAGATCATTTTCTCAAACAGAGAAAGAAGACTAAAAAATGAATTTGTGAATGAAGATCAAAGACTTGGTTTCACACCATCTTACAAACTTTTCCTATCCTATCTTAAAAGCTTATCATAAATTCGGCATAATTTCCACAAGAACTGAGAAGCTACGAAAAGGTAGTCATTCTAAGAAATTCTACCATCGCTCAACTTGGTGTGTATCATGAGGTGCTTAATTGAAGATAAGACAACATAATAAAACAGTGTCAACAACTCTTTCAAGCTGTCAAAAAAGCTCAAATCCTTACCAGGAACACATCCATAATGTATTGAGTCTGTTATACGAGCACTGTTAACCTGGGAACCACCTGGACATATGCAGAACTTTGTCCTGTAAAATCTCTTTTGATAAACAAGAGGTCCTGTAGCCCTGTTTATCCTATTGTTGGAAATATCCAATTCAGTATCATTTTCCCACTGACGTGCCAGGATAACCCTGATTTTAGAGTTTCTATGACCTGCCCAGAAACCCAAAGTTGTCCTGTACAAATTAGGATCTCTGTTAGTGACATGCTATTTTCACTATAATAGCTTTTGACCATCTACGCATATATACTGATAGGCTATGCAAATGTTTAGTGATAGGTGATCATTCATGCATAAGTGACCAACTACAAGATACAGAAAGTAGTTCATGACAAAGACTCATGATTGGGTAGTGGGGAGGGCAAAGAGTGTATTAGTTCCTTCTAAAGTCTCCTCCTCTAAAGGAAGAAGATTGG
Source organism: Solanum chiquidenum (assembly GCA_029582725.1). Taxonomy (NCBI): domain Eukaryota; kingdom Viridiplantae; phylum Streptophyta; class Magnoliopsida; order Solanales; family Solanaceae; genus Solanum; species Solanum chiquidenum. The sequence goes on along the minus strand of JAJOOS010080012.1, from coordinate 121,193 downwards.
GTTGAGCGCATACTTTTAAATATTAATCATTAACTTTACAGAATGAATTTTTGAGGGAAGAAGACCAATAATCCAGAATAAGATAACCACTCGGCCCTTTTTAAGTCAAGACGTTTTGAAAATATCTTCTCACAGCCTTTTAAATTGACATTTGTCCTTTGATGGATCTACAGTACTACACGGAAAGTGAGTGCGGACAAAGCACCTATCTTTTGTTGGGAGGTCTACGGATTTGTACAACCTCAAAGATCTGAAAATTTATCAGTAAAAGCTTGAAAACATATAGGTCACCAAAATCTCTTTTTTGTCTTTTACTTAACTGATTACAGAGGGACTTTTCTCAGTTAAAAAGGCTAATTGTATTGGGCCTCCAAGAATAAGATAGAACTACCTGATCAATCTACTGATGTATGATATTCAGTTAAATCTAAGACAAATGGCCATGAAAGATATTTAAAAAGTATCTATCAGTTGAGTAAGAAGAGTATTGTTTCTGACTTAGAATCACTGTTAAATCTTCTGCAGTCCTTCAATTTACAGAAGACTCTTTTCAGTTGTAGATTTTCAGTACCTTTATGGTACTGTTTGATAAAATTTCTACCTTTTCATAAAAAAGGGCCATGAAATTTTTTTTTGAAACTAAAAAGGGCCATGAAATTTATAAATACATGTGCTCACTTGTGGGATTACACTGGGTATGTTGTTGTTGTTTGTGCTCACAAAAAGGAAGATCAACATAAAAGATACTAAAGAAGAAGGCAAATATGAAGAGATGTCAAAGGCAATAGTAGATGCAACTGAGAAGCATAATTATCAAGGGAAGGTACACAAAAGATGCAGTTGAAAGTAAATTACTGCTATAAATATTTGTAACAGCGAGATCATAAGCTTGAATTAAAACTTTTAAAGAAAGGTATGTGTCGCAGAAAAGGGCTGAAAAGTCAGTTACTTAGAAAGTGCCGAATATGTGGAATTACACTTAAGAAGGGGCTGAGCATGTGGACTCTAATAGTGAGATATTATTAATAATTGAAAGGTAAAGACAAAAATGTCTTCTTAAACATAGCATTAGGACAAGTAAAAGAAAAGGAATGGGTATTCAGTTTGGAGCAAAGGGCATATACTAGTCATTTTTTCATCTTCCAATTTTTCCATATTTAATGGTGTAATTCAAGTGCTATGGGAGAAAAACTATTGTGCATGATGGCGGATTGGCGGTAACACCAGAGCCCAGCTTGAGAGGAAAAGTATACAAATGCTATAGAACTGCAGTCTCTGTCAGTAAACTATCACTAAACTGGTGCAGAGGTTTTGTTTCCTTCATCCTTGGGCTCAATGAAATGTCGGATTCTACTATTCACATAGAGGTAACCATGTTGGATGTGTAAACAGAAAAAGGGACTAAAGAACAAAAAGAAGTAGAAATTTGTATGAGAAGAGAATGATCTAATATGTGGCACATTCATTATTCAACATGATTACCTGTTCTCAATGTCGTTTCCTCCAGCAGGAAGGGCAAATGGCTGCAGAACTTGTGGAAGAGCAACATCCTTATGCGGAATATATCCAACATCATAGCTAGGGGAGCACACGACACGGATTGCATTCTTTACAAGAAAGGGATGCCCTTCAGTTGCCCTGACACCAACATCATGACAGGTAACAAAGAAGTGATCTGCACCCATGGTTCTATTCCAGTATGGATATTTGGCTATCAAACTATCAACATAGTTCTGTACAATTATGGTCATGTTCTCATATGATGTTCCCTGCATTCCATCATCAAAGAATTCTTACATAATATATGAGGAGTCCCAAAAGTTAGGTAGTGCCAACTGCCGAATACCCCCATCTTAAATAGTATATGTGTTTCAAAAAATTTATGTTCAAAAAGCTAGATCAGCATACAATTTTATTTTATTTTTTGAAAAGGAAGCTCGGATCAGAATATTCACTAGATTATGAGCCAAATGTATATGTCTTCTCAGAAGTACGAGACTTTTCAATGTTGGCGCAGAATGATAATCTATACAAACCAAGAGCTGGTACTACACAAGTATAACAAGCAGCACACGTTACATGGATATAGCAACAATAGGAAAGGCCAAAAGAGAAAAGTTCTTTACACAATAAGTGCAAAGGAGAAAGAAGCGACATTACTACATACACCGTGATTCCCAGTTCCCTTATAAATGAAAAATCATTGTTCTCAACATTGGGTGCGGCATTTCCAGTTAATTAATTAACACTTGGATAAGAAAAACTAACACATTCAGCTAACACACCCGCACTAATAGATGCTGGAATCGGACTTCTGACTCCTAAGAAGATTATTTATACTATAGCCAACAGTAATGAGTAAACTCCGAAGTAATTGTACTTCTCATTCATGCACCCTCTCTAGCATAAGATCTAAATGAATTAGACAAAAATTAGCCATCATGTCTTTCACTCCTTGTTAACCGATCTGCCAGTCCTACTTAACATCCTCAGCTAAGAAAAAAGCAAATGCCTTTCAACCTTGTTAAACTAATCGAATCATATCAATGAACTTAGAGATTCTATCACCAATCAAATGGATTACAAAAAGAAGCCACCTGAAGCAACTGTATAAGGTATTCATTGCCACTCTCCATTCAAAAATTCAGCACATTAGGTAAATCATGCATTATACTGAACTTCTAATATCTGACTATTTTGCACAACATTCCATATCCAACCAAAATTCATTTCATAAACATCAAATAACACCAATCTAACACCAAAAAGCAAATCAAAATAAGATTTTGAATACTGTAGAACACAAGCTTACCTTTCCTCTCATCTTATGACAAGAGATCGGAATGAAGAACAAGTGAGCTTCATTTGGATCCTCAGTAACAAACTTACTCTCTCGAATATTCTGGAAGAAATATCCTTCACTGGAATACTTCCCAGTCAGCTTCCTTGGAGTTTGATAAAACGTTTTCGGATCTCCATCTTTATATATATACACCTTAAATTTCCTCTCCATTTCTTCATAATTCAACCTAAACACTCCCGGCGAATTATACACATCCGATAACACCTCCTGCTCCGCTCTAACAACCTTAAATCGCAAATAAATTAATTAATTAAAACAAGCATAAATCAGCATGTTCTAGAAGAAAATGTAAGCAGTACCTGAGATGATTGTACGATGAGCGAAGGAGTTTCAGAAGAAGGAGAATTAGGAGAGTGGAAGGATTTGAGGGAAAGGTATGTGAAGGAGAGTAGGGTTAAGATGGCGAAAGAGAGGAGGGAGCTTTGGAGACTGCAGTAACTAGATGCCGGTGGTTGTGAAAGTTTCGTCGACCACATTGCCGACGGAGATGGCCGATTCCGGCGGAATTTTTCCGGTGAAGGGGAGAAGTTTGGGCTCGGAAGTGAAATGTTTGACTGGATTTGGGCTTTTCACCAGATTTGAAGGCCTAAATACACATTCATAAACATTTCTACTTTTAGAATATTTATTGCTTCTCGTTTCAATTTAGTGACATTTTTCTTTTTAGTTTATTTGAAAAAAAAATTATTTAATAAATATATACTATATTTTATCCAAATTCAATTCCACTTATTTGAAGAAAAAAAAACACAAAATGTACTCTTCTATTTTAATATTTATTTATTTTAATAAAGATAGTTTTATAACGTATTAAAATCTTTTCATGTTTCTTAAATTTTATGTCTAATCAAATTACATTACATTTAAAAATTGTTAAATAAGGTCTAAGGATATGATAGAATATAAAATGCAGGAGAAATATGAAATTTCTAATTCGTTATTTTGTATGACAATGATGTTCAGACTATCGATTTCAATTCAACTTTGAACAGTCTCATGTTGATGCATGTGATCTTTTTAATCATGAAGCATGTTCACATAAATATTTAACAACGAAGAGAAAATTTAAAGTGAGGAGAATTTTGATTAAATAAAAAAGAAAAAATAGGATTAAATTAAATATCATACTATAAATAACAAAAACTAAGGAATTGCATTGTCTGATGAAATGTTAATTCAAAGTCAATCGTGATAATAACTAAATAAAATCATAATAATTACACTATTAATAACATATTAAAAGGGAGAAACAAAATAACTAATTTTCATCAATTTGCTGTATTTTTCTCTGCATGCGTTCTGGCTATTTGATAACGGATAAGCCTCTCTCATGCACTGTGTAGACATAAAAAAAAAATCCTTTAATTAATAAATTGAAGGCAAATAAATATCTGAAAAATAAAAGATATAGTATTTTAAAAGAAAGCGACCCTCAATATATATATATAAAATTATATAATATCATCAATGACACAACTCAATTTGCAAAGAATTTTGGAAAAAATCAAAATGGAATTTCTCGATATAAATTTAAATTAATCAGTTTTTAAAGTAACTATCGAATATCAAATGAAAAAACTTACGCCATAAAAGGAATCAAGTAGAAGACTTGAGCCAATATCTGTTGTTGAAATGGTAGCTGCAGCAAAAAAAAAAGTTCATATGTTACAATTTTAATAAATAAATAATATGAAGCAGATGGAATTAGGACAATATTATCAAGATTTTATTTTATTTTTAATTATACGACATTCAAAATTTACTAATTCAACTAATCTTGAAGGCTCAAACACAATCCTTTTAATTAATTATTTCAAAACAAAAAAAATATTAAAATAAAAATACCTGATCCTTTAGGACACTTCGTTAATATCTTATAATAGGTATCACATTTATTGCTCCTTTCTCCTTTGCACTACAAATATACAATTAAACAGTAATTAACAAAAATTGAATAAAATCCCTCGACTCTTAAATCAGTTAGAGATTTCGAGTTGAAATTATAGGAATGAGGAAAAATTGTTAGAGAGAGCTTCCTTTTAAAGGATATTACGAGAGTGAGACGATTTTGAATTATTAGTCGATGCCATATTATGAAATTTGAACACCAAATGATTGAAAAATTAAAAAAAAAAAAGTGTTGATATACTTACGTCATGTAATAAACCAATCACTTGCTCAACCGACAAAGGCCGACCAAGTATTGCCTTAGAGTTGGATTCAGGATTTGCATATGCATTGTGCTGTTAGAGATTTCAAGTTGAAATCATAGGAATGGGAAAAAAATGTTAGAGAGAGCTTCCTTTTAAAGGATATTACGAGAGTGAGACGATTTTGAATTATTAGTCGAGACCATATTATGAAATTTGAACACCAAATGATTGGAAAATTAAAAAAAAAAGTGTTGATATTCTTACGTCATGTAATAAACCTATCACTTCCTCAAACGACGAAGGCCGACCAAGTATTACCTTAGAGTTGAATTCAGGATTTGAATATGCATTGTGCTGGAGTTTCACTTGGTCCGGTATATTAATAGTAATAACTACAGGTATATTAGTTTGAACAACTTTGATTGTCTCATCTTCATATTTTTCTTCGATCTTTCGTCGAGGAAATAGAACACCAATAGTTTTGTAAGCTAATGCTGAAGCTACTCCAAATGACAAACCTAATTGAAAAGAAAAACAAAAAATCATGAATCAATACTAAAATCATGAATCGACGAATAAATTCTCCTTTTTAATATGAATTGTTGTAGCTGAAAAATTATTTATAGAGAAACATAACGAATAAAATGAACAAGATAAGTGAAGTGGATTCTAAATAAATTCAACATACCCCAAAAAATACTTTCACAGGAATTTTCAGAATTCTGATTATCGTCTGTAATAAAATTAGTTAGTGAATAATGTTAGATCAAACAATAATAAATGTATGCAACGAGAAGAAAATAATAATTAAAAAGTGCTAACCAGCCATGTCTCTGTATTATTAGAAGCCTTATAATAAAGATGTTGTTAATTAATTAGAAATATGAATTATTTTTATAGGTATAAATTAAGAGGATTTATATTAGTGAATTACGTTCCAAGAAATATTATTGGAGTAATCTTCAAGTAATTATAAGATCTTCAACGTCATTAGGATTCCTATAAGGAAAAAAATAAATCCTAAAAGTAATAATTAATTTTTATTATATTTGGTCCATATTGATGACTTTTAATTTTGATCTTTGTGAGATATGACTTAATAAATTTAATTTTTTAATTAATTAGATTATAGGTTTTTTTTGTTTTTTTTATGTAGGAAATATATTCTATTTAAACTATTTTTAGAAGTATATTATCATTGAATATCTATACAAACTTAATATAGTATATTAATACTTAAATGATGAAATGGTTAATATTTCAGAAAATTTGTGATTATTCATAATTAATCAAAGGAATTACTGAGAGCCAAAAATATTATCAACCCTTACTTTTTAGTCAGTTTAACTTTTATTTTTTATGAAAAAAATAAATTATCTTTCGACGGGGGAAACAATATTTGTTAATTGTTGTATATTTAAAAATGAAAGATAGTCAAATATGCCCTTATAGTATTTGAAACAATTATAAATACTACCCTTCAGTTGACTATCGGTTCAATTATATCCTTATCATTATATTTTAACACTAATTTGCCTTTAATTTAAATAGAACACATGTCGATTTCATAATCAAATAATTTGTCTCTAATTTTAAATATCGAATTCAACCCACTCCTTAATTTAACAATTTGCTTATCAAACTTCAATTTGATTCTTTAATTTTTTTATTTTTAAAAAGTGTGCATCGAACACCAAAATAAACTAATTCGATTTGATTTGATTTAGTTCGATATAATCTAAAACGATTTTTCGTGCTGCATAGGATTCTGTTCGGTGGGAAGCACTTCCTATCAATGATAATTTTTTCATATTCAAAGCTTGAACCTGAAAATTTTGATTAAAAAGAAAATAACATCATCCACTGCACCACATCCTTTGATAGTAGCTGCTAAAGTTTTATTATTTCACTTGAAGTTAAAGACAAATTTATTTTTAGTTTCCCACCCGATCCGGTGTCAGATCATATTGAAGAATAAAACACTCTTTAACAAAGGTGATTTCGTACCGAGGTTAAGTTGTACTATCTAGTCATTAGACTGATAAAGTTGGAAAGTAGTCATTTTTTCACTTTCTTCAAAATCCTTAGCTGCTTGAAATAAGATGAGAATGCTTCAACCAGAGCTTAAATCTTTATGATTTTCAGGTTGTAACATGTACAACAATATTCCACCAGCAACTGAAACGTTAAGAGACTCGAATTCTCCGTTCATCGGAATACTCACAAGCTCACTTGAAACCTTAGCTTTCTCGGAAAGGCCGCCTCCTTCGCTGCCCAAAACCAAACACAGAGGTTTATCTGCTAACGAATCTGTAAAGTCGCGGGTGAGCCTGGAAATTCTCCTTGGCTTTTGATCGTTTGCAGGATGGCCGGCCAGAATTTTCATGTTATAATGGTTTCTTAGAGCATCCAAGTGGAGCCAATCACCGGAGACAAATGGAAGTTGAAAGGAAGCTCCTCGACTAGCTCTAAGCGCCTTCTCGTTGAATGGATCACAACAGCCAGGAAGCAGAAAGGCACCACCCTGCCAAAAGATTTGTTTTAGCATATTACAGTCAGACATCTCTATAACAACGTTGCTTGTCAGGATATTTTTTAGCTGCTATAGAGAAATGTTGTTGTAGAAAACATACAATATTACATAACATGCAAAGTCGGTTTCAAAGAAAACATGGCAGTTATGGTGACATGTTCAATTGACATAGTGGAGATGAGTTGAGATGTTTATATGTGCATACGAAAAAGCAATTACCACAATGAGAACATGAAAGGACCAAAGAACTATACACGCTGTACTAGAAACTAGAAAGCACTGACCAATGAGAGTACAGCTGAGAAATAAATGATAATATTGACGAAAATCAAAATTAAAACCATCTCCTTACCCATCCAAATGCCATCGCCGATCTAAGTAATGTGCCGAGATTGCCAGGATCCTGCATCAGCCAGTAGTCATGAATTCAATGATTCCGATATGATTCTTTAGCACAATTTATGAATTTCTAAATTTTTTTTCTTATGTGGTCTAAGTAAATTACCTGGATTCCATCAAGAACTAGAACTCGATGAGCATTCTTGAACCATGTACTGCAATCTTCTTCTAGGAATTCATCATCAATACTGTGAAATGTTGAGGGAATTTTCATTAACGCAATCATTTCAATAGAATCAATCGACTGTAAACCAGAGAGTTTCTTCATCACCGTTGAGCTGATGCGGACAAGGCGAACTGATTGAACATTTAGGTCGTCAGGTATATGAGCTTCATCAAGCACGAGTAAGCAGTCTAATGTAATAGGTCTCTCTTGTACTCTTTCTTGAAAACTATATATTTCCCTGAGAAAGGTCACATAGATAGGTTAAATCGGTCAAACTTTTACGGGAAGATGTTTACCTCATCAAAGATCAAATTGTCAAATGACAAACCAAAAAGAATTGTATAATCCCAAAAGTGCTATCCCTACCTTGAAAAGCTAGATAGGTTGGTTTCGATAGACCCTCGGCTCAAAATAGATGAAAAAGACGACAGTAGCAGCAAGTAGGAATAACAAGAAGAAAATACAATTATGGAGACTAATACTAATACTCCGGAACGGGAAAGCAAAGCACTCAACTACCTACAAACTGTCTATCATAATGCTCGATCTCCACACACCCTCCTATCAAAGGTCATATCCTCGGAGAGTTGAAGTTGCGCTATGTCTTGCCTACGTACTTCTTAGGCCTACCTTTACCCCTCCTCAAGCCCTCTACGACCAACCTCAAGGAAGAATGAGTAAAGAATATGAACAAGTGCAAAAGATAACAAACCAACAGTTCATAAGGGAGAGCATAAGAAAGGACATAGCTCGGAAGAAAATACTCAGCAGAAAATCACCACATCTATAGATCATAAAAGATGAAAATGAACTTCTTAAACTAAAACAACAGAGCTTAGACCAGTCCAAATGTACATGTATGAAGCTGCCCCTTCAAGATTCAATGCTGTCCACATCCTCTCATTTCCCCTGTTGATACTTGATATATAGTCCATTATAGGCATTCAACGGGAAACATGAAAAAGCACAATGCAAATCATGATTTCTCCCAAGAAGTATTTTTAAGATCAATTACTCCGTCTTTTCTCATTACTTCACTCTACTCATTTCAATCATCTGTTCTATTACTTGCTTAAGTATTTCAAGATTATGCAATGTATCAAAGAAAAAAACTGAGCCCCTACGGACCAAAGTACGATCTACACTGTGCTCTACCAATTTGCAAGAATTCCGCGTGTTAATATCCCAAAGGGGAATGGAATAATCTTCTAAGTTGTAACTCAACATTAAGCCAAATGGCTTCAAAATCTAACAATTTGGCATTAAAATGTGAGGCTCAAGCTAAACTATTAAGCTAACCACAATCAACAAAGACTACAGCCACCAAGTTAAGAACATGAAATGGCTAAACTATACCACAAAACACACGGAAAAAGTAAATACACGAAAAAATCAAAGGTCATTCAGTATCTATTATATATACATAAAAAATAATTTTAACAATATAATCCCGCCAAGGGGTTCGGCTTCCCCCTCCCCCTCCCCCACCCCCACCCACCCACCCACCAGAAAAAGTAAAAAACTAGGAGGAAAAGAAAGTTACCTAATAGGGGTAGAACCGACAACAAGTACAGAACCATGAGAATGGCGATAAGAGGAGTTCTGGCGAAGCTTAAGGCAGTGTTTGACAAAAGGGTTTGAAGTACTAGTGATGGATTTCACATTAAAGGGCAAAAAAGATTCAATTTTTTCAGTTGGGAAATCTGGTTTTGAGCTAATTGGTTGAATTTTGGTTTTGGGTTCCAAAATTGAAGCTTTAATTTGTGGGAAATAGGAAGGAGAAATCCAACAAGTGTTCATTGTTAATGGAAATTTGACTTCTTGATTTTCAGTTCTTCATGGGTACCCCTCTCACAATATCTAAAAGGATGTTCCTTTTTTTCATATTATTTTTTTTGGTCCAAAACTCCGAGGGAGTGACATAGAAAGTCTACTCTAATAATACTACGAGTATTAATGGATGCTTTCGTTACTCAAGTCGGTAAACTATAGATAATACAAAGATAATTTTTGTAGATAACACAAATTCTCACCAGTTTTCTTTTTTATTTATTTGTAATTAATGATATTTAGAATATGGTCAAAATTGCTCTTAAATTATTAGTGTTTTTATAAGGTGTTGTAATTTATGCAACATTGTATTACAAGAGTTTTTAGATGGAAAATGTTATAGTTCATGAATAATAGCAATACTACATAATTTAAATATCAAACTTAATAAAACCTTGATATTTAGGAGAATTTTGAGGTATTAACTCAAAAAATGGCAGCAAACTGTAAATGAAGAGCTTGATATAACAATTCTTCTTGTTTAAGACTTAAGAGTTACAAGTAGAGTTCTTTTTTAGTACTTTCACAACTATGTTTCTTTCTAACAACTTGAAAGGTGAGATAGTTCAATGCACTAAGCTCTCGCTATATGCAGAGGGTCTGGGGAAAGGCCGGAACAAAGTGTCTATTTCCCAAAAATAGCTTAAAGTCCTCTTCTCCTTCTGATGATCAGTAATATCTGCCAGTAACTCCATATGCTCATCTGGGGATTACTTCTCGCTGCAAAACTTCAGACATTAACCCTTCATTACAAACAATCCACGAGGATTAACAACGATACAATGTCATGTTCTAGGAGGATAAAGTTCCCAAAGAGCCACTGTTGTATCTTCAGATGCAGAGGCCAATAATTTGTTATCAGCAGAGAATGAAACAGCGTTACACTGCAGAAACATATTGTGAGAGAGGACATGAAAATGGTATGAAGTCAGTTTGACGATTGTTTAAGGGAAAAGAACAGTCAACAGAAAGAAAAAGGGAATTGCATACCGTGGCGTTATGATATTTCAAAATAGCCAGAGGTTTTCCTTTGCGATAATTGTAAATCCTAACCCTGACAATGAAAGATAAGTGGAAGAGCTAATGTAAGAGTGACAATTGAAAACATGACCTACATGTTAAAATATGTTTCTGTCATTGACAAAGGGTGTGCAACAACACCCTAAGTAGCCACAATGTACACAAATTGATAGTTTAAAAGTCTCTAAGATCCCTACCGTTGATCCCAACCAGCAGTTGCAGCGATTTTTCCATCTGGACGGATTGAGGTTCCAGAGATGCCAGGTCTCTCCAAAATAATTTCTTTTCTTATCAAACAAGAACCCTAGTTTACAGAAAAAAATAGAAAAGTTACGTTTACCAGATAATAAACCTGCAATTAAATAAAATACATAAGAAAGTTTTATACAAATGAAGCCACTGGTTGCAAGGTCCACAACTAATAGCTATTAATAGCAGCAATCTGCAGAAATATATTTACTAAGTGTGGACAATGTTTTTCTTTGGCTTGACAGTGTATTGCTGCAACGGAAAACTACACAGATTCACAGATTAAACACAATATCACAAAAGATGATCAACTTGTCAATGTATGTGGATAATGAGGTTCAAACATCAGAACCAAATTTTCCTCACAGCATTAACGCATGCACATTTCAAATCAGTCATCAACCAAGACATTTAGTAATAGTTTCTAGCTATAAGAGGAGTTTCTGTGAAAAATATATACACATCAACAGCACCATCCAACAATAGCATATCTTGCAATTAGAGATTATGTTGGAGTTACCATAGAATGGTCCAATGCAAACATCAAAATTTTCTCATCAGCAGCTCCAGAGAGACCACCTTTGCATGCTCCATCTATGCATAAGCTTAAAACTGCAGGGAGAAGACAAGATGACTTTTCTGCCTGTTGTAAGTATGAAAATAGAACTAGAAAAGGTTCATTATGATGCATTTTATGTATGGTAGAATAGTGTGCCTGGTTCTGAATGAAGCTTGACTGAAGTCAATGGGACTCCGGGATTACGTAAGTCCCACCAAGCAATGGATCCATCCTCGTACCTGTAGGCATATGTATTTGAATCTAGTTTGTTAAGTCAAGCACCAATTGATAAAATACACGTAACTCATTTTTTAACAGAAATTCTATCAAAGAAAGAATCCTAGATTGAACGTTGGTGGTATACAATGTGGTGACGGACGCCCCAAGATAGAAAGGTACAACTGTTAGGAAAGGGACCTGGTTGGTTGAACCTGGTTGGCCGCATAGGGAATATTGCACCTAGTTTAAACCAGTCCTAGAAGGGTTCACAACGCTAGAGGGTTGAGACCTAGCCGCAGCTCGTCGTGCTAACATTTTAGTCAATCCCAACTGATTAGGACGAATTTCTTATTTCAGACTGCATGAAGGGTTCCCTTGAGAAGAGTGATGCCAGTTGCAATTCACATTAAGGAGCAAATGTGAAAATAAATTTCAAGATAGCAGTTTGCTTTCTGGCTATTATACATGTTTAAAGGCCTCTTAGGTTCCAATTCACATATATCCAAATTGGAAAGCTAGTATGGAATGCATTCTCTCGGTAATGTTCTAGAGTGCAATTGTAAATGCAGAGACCGGAAAGGGGCTGTTATGAGGGTTTAGAAACAAACCACAGAAAAAATGAAGTCCAGTCAGTCAGCTAGAACTTAGAAGTGGAAAGGGAATTCCTCAGATTGCAGGACATGTTAAATTGTTAACGTCAAATCAACTGGTATGCCCCAGAATCACAGTACATCTGAATGATCAAAGAAGCACGATTGTATGTCTTTACCATACAAGATTTAAAATGCTTTACTGTACTTTAGAAATCTTTTCTGCAGTTATATCTAGAGGAAGTAAACATTCAGGGAATTTTGACAATGTTGAAAATTCCCACTATTACACACACAAATGCAAATAAACGTATACAAGGAAGCATGGACATATGAATATGAATGTAAAGACACGTAGAAAAGAAAATGTAAATTGGGTTACTATTGGAGATATGAGGACAAACCCTGCCATAACACTTAGGTGCCCCTGAGATTCAGAAGGTAAGAACGCTTGAACTGCCATGCACATTCCTGGGGGTATTTACTTTATGAGAAAATGCAAACAGAAATTTTGAATCAAATTAAAAGGCGAAACAACAGTGAGTATCCTGAGAGAGAGAGAGAGAGAGAGAGAGAAGCCCAAGCAGATGACAAAATTTTAGAAGCAGATACCAAAGTAAGTGCTACAAGCTAGGGGACGAGAACTCGAAAAGAGGAAAAAAACAGACCTCTTTGGTTCGGAGTCTGATTTGAGAGGCTACTAGAGCTATGAGGCAGCTCTGCAATTCTTTCTGCAGTATTGACATCCCAAATCTCAACCTTTGCACATGTATTGGTTAGTGTTCAGTAAATTCCATACGACAAACTCAAAATAAAAGATGATGTAACAGAAATAACCATCAACCAACCACAGAAGATTGTTCCCCTGCTATAGCAACATATTTTGGTCCTTCAATAAGCTCCTTACCTGAAAATTTCAATATGTTAAACAATCTTATGACTCAAAACATTATTAAAGCAATGCACACAACCAATCAATATCCAGGTACACAAAGAAGCATACTTTACTTGAGAACCACAGCAATATATAGGAACCGAATAGCATCAAAATTCCAAGCAACATATAAAAATCACTCATCATCAACACTTTATATACAACAAAAACCACAACAAACTGATTTTCTCGAGTACATGATTCAATTTCTTGATATTAAGTCTTGATCTTATTTATAACATGTTGAGACTGAATAACATGGTATTGTAATCTGCCTGCAGAGGCTACCAGAAGGCCTTTGTCAAAGCTTCACGTGAAAGACCTTTGACTAAAAGCATATACTTGATGGAAATTCAGTCATTAAGGGGAATTTGGATGATGAAAGGGTTAGGAAGCTTTATTCAGACCTAAGCACACTACGGTGCCTATAGATGTTAACAAATTTGATTACTTCAAATTGGAAGAGATCTTATAATAAACTTTTTGAGGATTTCTTTTTTTAAAAAAAAATTGTTTAGAGAAATATGACAGCGATAATTAGCACATTTTTAAGAAGGAAGTATTAGTATATTCCTTAAGCAGAGGAGCCATGGCTTTCAAAACTGACTTGAAACTTTCACTAATAATATGTAAATCATACCGGAAACCTGACAGACAATTCTTCCAGGGTAAAGATGATCAATTTCTGCAATTTGCACTAAGGCTGTATTCAGTTTGTTCTCATTATTCAAACTCCAACATTTTCAAATAGGATGTGGACGCTTTAATATTAATATAAAATGCAAAACTGTTGACATGGATCTGATATTTTTCTTTAGGTTTAAATAAAACCTATACTGAGAGATATTGAAGTCAATTTGAATATCCCTTTAATATATCATTCAGTTGACCAAAATTTTTAAAATCTGTAGTAATCTAGGTGAGTGCACATTCAAACTCAAATAATTCAAATTTAAGAACTAATGGACTGAGCTTAATCAAAAGAGATGAACTGAAAAGTGAAGAAAGGGCAAGCACGAGATAGAAAACCTTTGGATATGGTGGAATCAGTGGGTTGATCTCCTTGTTCTCCCCTTTGCGTGTCATCAACAATTTTGTTTATCTCCAGATCAGCAGTCTCCAATGCCTCACTTGGTGACTTTGCAATTGACAGTTTGCAGAAATGATAAGCATTTGTCTTTATTGTAAGTAATGGTGTCCTGTTGAAAGCACAAATCACATTCCTAATCATAAGGTAAATGAAGATTGAACACCACCAAAGGGTAACGAAAGTCGAACTAACATGCCAGCAAATAGTAAGAAAACTTGTAAAAGAAAGTAAAGGAATGACTAGCGAAAAGATAATGTTGCAAATATTAGTCCAGAAAAGTTGATAAACGAGATCCACTGCACTTAGAACCCATTCCTTAGAATGCAATTGTAATTATGATTTGACAGTCGTTATCATGAAATGTGTTAAGAGACATCACACATATAACATTGCATACATAGTGCTGAAAAGTTTTTTGAGCCCCAAAATGCAATGCATCAGTTCTAATACAATATGAAGGCCTAGAAAACATTGAAACCTGCAGCACTAGCCACATATAAGTCTAACTTCCCAAAAAATACCATATGTGAAAAGATACCCCCCCCCACACACACACTAGACAAGAAACAAAGAAGAAGCTGACCATGGTTGCCTCACAACATAAATAGAACTCTAAATCTCTTAGTTTGCATGTTGACTTTTCATATAGGCATAAATTCAGTGGCGGACCCAGGATTTTCACGAAGTGGGTTCAAGATATAAAAATTAAACTAAAATGTGGCAACAGGGACTCGAACTCGGGTTGGCTGGGAAAATTGAACCCTTTTCACCACTCAGCCAAGGGTCACACTTGTGTTAGTGGGGTCAAAAGTTAATATATACATATAAAATTTTAAAAACTAATTAAATATATATATATACGGTGTTATTTTTCAACGAAGTGGGTTCATATGAACCCACTTGCACCACTAGAGGTCCGCCCCTGGGCATAATGATCTAGTTGCCAAATTTTGGGAAGTTTTGCAGTTGTTCTTGGCTTCTTGCATTTCCTGCTGATTGATTTTGATTATAAGTTATGCATTGCGAAACTGTTTCTGTTGATACCATGAGATTACAATTCTATTCTTTGTATTCATCCATCAAGTTTCAAAGAATGTTAGATGGTTTTGTAGATAAAATTTCAAACAGAAGTTGTAGGGGGTGGTACTGCCCAAACTTTCACGTGCTCAGCCCCAAGGGGGAGAACAAGTCTAAACTCACTAAAAAGCAAAGGTGACTTGACTCGTCTTTCTTCAAGCCACTACCCATGACATCTTTTTGTACCGTGATTTTTTCTTTCAGACCACAAGACATTTTCAGGTTTTTAAATCAACTTTGCAATAATCAGAGGTAGAAGGTCCAATATTCTCGAGGGTTTAGTTTCTTGATACCACTCATATACCGATCTCTGCATAACTTTCTAGAAATTATATAAGATCATACTGCAGATAATGTAGGATATGTCACCAAGTTTGTCAGTCCATATATTTTCTCCAAACACCCAGAAGGAAGGCATATTGCTTTAACGTACAAGAAAAAAGAAAGGCACATTGCACTAAGAATTGATGATAGTAAAAGGCTTGTGATCAACTTTGAACCAAGAATTCAGGGGGACAAATAAACTATCATGCGTTATCACACCAAATAACTGGTTCATTTAAGCATCCCACAGAATTCCATCACACAAGGTGCAAAAACAAATGAATCAAGACACAAACTAATGAGAATCCCTATGAAGTAACAAGCATAAACAAAATCCAACATGATATCAATGCTAAGGTATAATTTAAAACATATAGACCTGAATACCTGGACAAACCTCCTTCTCCAAACTCCCAACATTTGACGCTACCATCCCTGCCCTGGCTGTGGAAATTACAGAAGGCAAACCTTAAACAAAATTAATCCAACTATCCGTAATAGCAGATGGCACTAAAACATCTTCATTTCAAACTCAAACGTATTGTGACAATACTACTACTGACTGAAATATCAAACAAATTAACAGCGTTATAAAGATAGAGAAAGAGGCACCTGATAACTTTGTTATCCCCTAGAACAGGACTCGCTGCAACACAAATAACCCCATGTGCTGCACTATGCACCCTGCAGTTAGCAGTGATAGACTATTAAACCCCAACTGTGTTAGGATCCAAGAAGAAGTTCAGCATGCAACAAGTACCCTCAATCCCAAATTAGTTATATCGAAGCTTGTAATGCAACAACAGCTATCCCTCAAATCCCAAACTAGTTGAGGTCTGCGAAGAAACAATAAATATGCCAAGTTGGAGTTGCAAAAAATTTATAATACAACAATTACTCTACTTATCCCAAACTAGTCCGGGGGACTAATTAAGAAGATGTTCAATATACATAATGAACATGGGGAGTCAGCCAAAATATTATAAATCATACCAACAACAACAACAACATACCCAGTGTAGTCCTACAAAGTGGGGTCTAGGGAGGATAGAGTGTACAAAGACCTTACCCCTACTTCAGAGGTAGAGAGTTTGTTTCTGATAGATCTCGGCTCAAGGAAAAACAGTCCAAAGCAGTCCAGAAAAAGAATAAACAGAAGTGAAAGCATAATAAAGCATTCTGACAATAACTACGATAATCGAAGTACAAGAACCAGCAACAACATAACTAGTATAATCCCACAAGTGGGGTTTAGGTGTACCAAGAAGACGCTGTTTCTGATAAACCCTCAGCTCGAGTAAGCATATCAAAATTCAAGTAGTATAATCTAAGTACAAGAAACTATTATAAATTATACCAAGACGAAGAAACTGTACGATGCTGTACTGTGTCCCAAATCCGCAATTCTCCATCCGTTGACCTGCAATATAACCATATTATATGTACCCAATCAGTATGACCTACTTCAACTTAATATCTGTTTGACCATGAAATTTGATCACATGCTTCCCAAAAACTGGCTTTTGAGACTTTGACACACAAAGCTTCAATCTTTTTCCTAGTAAAATGCATGTCCAAACACAACTTCAAAATTTCCAACAATTACAACTTCAAAAATTCAATTTTTCAAGTTTCAACTTTAAAATCTATGACCAAACCGAAGTCAGAGCTCAGACCAGTTTTGGGATTTTGGGACTTCCACTCACAAAGTTTCAATCTTTTTCCAATTATAATCCACATCCGAGCACAACTTTTTAAATTTCAAAAGTTACAACTTCAAGAACTCAATTTTTCAAGTTTCGACTTCAAAATCTATGATCAAACGAGACTTAGAATGCCGTAAATAACTGGAGAAGTTCGTTCATACCCAGAAAACAATATGGTTTTAGAAGGATGAAAACAAATGTCGGCTACCGAAGCGCGGTGACCTCGTAGCACTGACACTGGGTCTGGCGATGCTCTTCTGTTCATGCCTTGTTCTGCCATTGGAGCATTATGTCAAACACTTTGCCTGCTTTCTGAATTTTTATTAGTTTTCTTTGGGAATTTTTTAAATTTTTCTCTTTAACAATAACCTTTTTTTTTATTTTCATATATATAAATGAAATAATCTCTTTAATTGAATTTCGAACAACTTATTTATTTTCATTAAGATTAAAATGTTTTATGTCTTAATAGTAATATTTAAATGCTAAATAATTATGATGGTTTGTTTTTTAACATATAAATGTGTACATTTTTCCTTGATTTAAAAATTAATAAATATTAAAGTAATCTAATATTACATATCAATGAAATATTATAAATTTTTAATGGTGGTTGTGAATGTCGATTGGGATGATATTGGTAGTGGTTAGTGGTTTGTGATTGGCAATAGATATTGATGACCGTCGTCGGTAGGAACAGTTGATAAATTTGGTGAATGATAGTGATTAATATTGATGTTGATTAGACTATAAATAACATGGTGATTATTCGAAGTGATTGATGATTGTTGTGGTAATGATGATTGATGATTATGATCGTAAATGGTGATTAGTGATAGTAATAACTGATTATAGTGATTGACAATGATGATGTTTGTGGTTGACGACAATGACAATAGCTTCCTAGAAGGTGATCTCTTTAGTCCTAGGTATTCTTTTTCTATAAATATTATTTGGTATTTGGCTGGCTCGTCTAAATGATCTCATTTGTCCACTATTTATCTCATAATTATTTAATTTTGTCCCTAAAGCTAGCTCCTCCTCCTCCTTTTCCTTTAGGATAAGAATTAAGATCCTTCTTGATCCTTTTCACATAACACTCTCAGCCGCTCGAGAGGACCGACTATCTTTATTTTGTACGTAATATCTTGAAAGACAAAGAAAAAAATCTACCTTGGTATGATTTGTTTTAGACAACATCCAACAAAATTACAATACTGAATCGACTTTAATATTTTCATTTTAAAGTTCTCAAACATAAAAAAGTTTGAAATAGAAAATATGATTACAACTCAACAAAAATTGACAATTGATCCAATTTACTAGTAACATTAGCTTCATAGGAATATCCAAATATCCTTAATTAAATGTTTCAAGTTCAAGCTTCGAGAATGAAAAAATACCTTAGTAGAAAATACTTTTCTCTTTATTGAATCTTATGTAATGCAAATCTGGATTAGTCGAGGTCATAATACACGTACCGTATATCAGTGTAAAACCATCATTGATACATTCAAAGCCCAAAATCAAATCACTTACCCGGCCCAATTCAGATAGGCCCAAAATTGACCCAACAACTTCAAAAGTAACGGTAATCATCTTCTTCTCCTTTTTTGAACGGTCACAAGATTGAAATTTTGAATCAAACATTTCCGCCATTTAAGAGACCTTTTAAGTTTTTTTTCAAGATTCTCGGATTTTCAGACACCCATTACAATTTTCTCTCATGGATGACATTCAATTTAACCCTTTTGAGCAAAACCCCGAAACCCCTTTTCCGGATTTACCCAGTAATTTTGAATGGGAAGAAAAACCCTTGCATCAAGAAACTGCAGTTTCTGCCATGGACCAAGATGAAAATTTTCAATTTTTAGCCGATTCGATGGTCTGTGACTCGGGTTCAAGACTAATCCCAAGTGGTTTTACTAGATCCAGCTGTACAGGTTCGAAAAAATCATTAATCTCTTCGATTTTCTTAATCGTTTGTAAAATGGGATCTTCTTATATGCAAAATTACTTGTTTCACAGGAAAGTGGAGATTTTGAGTTTATTTTTTGTTAAATAGGCTTGTAATTTAATATCTATATGCTAAAGACTGATTATTATTTTTTAAAGTAACATTTCTGAATTGCTTTACTTTAGTCGAGGGTGTAGGAAACAGTAGTGGTAAGGTCTGTGTACACACCATCCTCCTCAGATCCCATTCGTGGGATTACACTGAGTATGTTGTTGTTGTTGTACCATTTCTGATTGTTGTGAGATGAGTATCAGGACTTGGTCCAGGGACTTCAAATACACTAGACTTTTGCTGAAAAATGAACTTTTCCATATCGTATACGGTTTTATACAGATTACATTTACCTAATTTGTTGATTTGTATGATTTGGACCTCAAAACAGTAGGTCCAAATTTTTGTAGCACTATTTTGTGTAGTTACTGTTCCTTTTTTAGAATGCTTTGTCATGCTTAGTATTTTACCATGGTCTATTTATTTACTTCCGTTATTTCTTTTTCGATTTGTTTTGATATGCTTTTCCTTGAGCTGAGGGTCTATCAAAAACCACCTCTATTATACCTCCCAAGGTAGAGGTGTAAGGCATGTGTAAACTCTACCCTTCCCAAACCTCATTTGTGGGATTACACTGGGTATGTTGTTGTTGTAAGAATGTGGAAAAAAGATAAATTTTGCTCCTTTGTTGGATGGAACCTATTCTTCAGAAGGAAACTGAATTTTCTATATGTTGTTGGGATTATGACTCGATATAGGTTAATCATCTGTATGTTTCAGAAAACAAACCAAAGGGGTTATTATAGACTGTTATGAAATAATTCCATGTGTTATTCACATTGTTTTATCCTCTTAGTCCTTCTCTTCTCTTCACATTTTATCTTTTGAGGCTACTTTAGTTAGACTCATATATGTTTACATGGTTTGTTGAAATTAGAGGACCTTGTGCTTTTTGTTAATGCTGGATCGGAGACGTCAGTGGAGTTGGATTCCAGTCTGAGCTTTCTGGCTGATAATTTTTACCAAGGTGGAGAACCATTTCAAACGGAGGAGTTCATTACAGAGGGAGGTGAACATGCTTTCATTTACCAGTCAGCAAGATTAGGAAACTTCTGTTATCAGATTGACAATCTTACACCAGGAAATTACTTTATTGATCTTCATTTTGTCGAGATAATAAATGTAAATGGGCCTAAAGGAATGCGAGTGTTCAATGTCTTTCTACAAGATGAGAAGGCAAGTTGATTTGAGCATTAAAAGAGTTAGCTTTTGGTGCTTATATGTTGAAATTTGGAATTGAGAAGTTGTAACAATATGCAGGTTCTGTCTGATTTTGACATCTTCTCTGTTGTTGGAGCCAATAAACCGCTACAATCTGTTGACTCAAGGGTTTCCATCAAAGAGAATGGGATACTTTTGATAAAATTTGAAGGAATTATTGGCAGTCCTGTGGTTAGTGGAATTTGTATAAGAAAAGCTCCAAAAGCATCAGGTATTTTTCCTATTTGTCTCTAACTATTTGAGTAATTTGTTGAGTGGGATTAGAAGGTTGAGGAAGAGCTAATTTATGTAGCTATCTTTGACTGAACTGCAGCTTCTCAAGCAGAACATGATCGTCTTACATGCAAAAACTGTGCAACTGAGATAGATTTTCCATCGGCACAGGTATGGCATAATAGGTGCTGAAAACCTTCACCAGTAAGGATGTGTTTGATATGAAGGAAAATGTTCTCTTGGAAAACAAATGGGTTTCTTACTTATTTTCTAGTGTTTGGTAACTATGCAAAAACATATTATCCCAAAAGTATGTGTGTATATATATGTGTGATCTTGCAAAATACTAGTGAAATGGGATTAGGGCGAGGAGTGGGGGTTCGCAGGTGGCTGGGGTTGGGGGTTGGAGGCACTGGGTGGGTGGGGGTGCCAATGAACTTGGAATATCACCCGCTGAACTTGTTTTCCCTATTTCCATGTTTTGACTAACCAAACATAGGAAAACTAGAAAACGTTTTCCATTAACTATTTTCCTCCATACCATACACATCCTAAGACTAATGAAATTTTAATGTCTATTTCTTGATCACTTGGATGAATGCAGAAAAAAGTGGCACGGTTGCAGTCAACAGCCAAGTATGAGAATAAGATACAGGAGCTTGGTGAATTGTTGAAGCGCAAGACAGATGAATGTTATCAATCTTGGATGTCTTATACTGCAGCTAATCAGCAACTAGAGAAGGTTAGGATGGAGCTGGACAATAAGACATTTCATACCTACTCACTTGGTAAGAGATAAGAAAATAACATCTATTTCTGAGAACCATTTCAAGCCTTCTCTTGTAGATCTTGAAAATATTACCAGAATATATGTGCTGCTGTTTGAAGTGGTGGAACAAAACATTTCTTTGAATGTCAATTTAAATGGCCTATATAGCCTTCCAGAAAGAGTAGTTTTGAGATCATTTCTCATTTAACATTTATCTGGTCTTTAATACTTCTTAGTTAGATTTTCAGTTTGGTGGGTTATAGAATCTTAATGAGTCATTCCTACCTTCTCTCTGTACCAAAGAAAAGGTGAAGTTCAAGGTAACCTTCAACGTTAACTAGTGATGGTAGAAAATGAAAGTACAGAATGCCTTTTGCATGCCAATTTCCATAGATGTGATATTGGAGAAACTACTGATTTGAGTTAGCTATCCGATTTTAGTGCACAGAGTCCAGCTATGACATTATCTTTAGTTTTTGAAGAATAATTTTAAGCAACGTTAACCTTTAACAGATCAGAAATTCGAGGAGCAAGCTAAGACTATTACAGAAATCTCAACCAAGTACGAGCGCGACAAGAACTATTGGCACATGGCGATCAATGATCTCGAGATGAAAGTAAAGGTACTTCTGAAATTTGTTATGAAAATACAGAGATAACTTCGTAATTTCTTAGAGGTTATCAATGTATTCTCAAAATAAATGCATATTTAATATTCTGGAAATAATCATGCAGATAATGAAGCAGGAGCACTCCCAGCTCTCTCGCGATGCGCATGAGTGTACAGACTCAATCCCTGATCTGAATAAAATGGTCTCCGCAGTTCAGTCACTGGGTTAGTTTTGGATTATTCTCAAATCGCATAACTTGACACTGATCACGGACTGAACGAATCACTCTTTATGATCTGCAGTTGAGCAATATGAAGATCTTAAGATGAAGTACAACGACGAGCAAGCTAAGAGAAGAAAGCTCTTCAATGAAGTTCAGGAGGCAAAAGGTGCAATGTTTTTTCCATTGAACATCATTGATGGAAGTAAATAGAATCATACTTCCTTTGTTAACTTACTCACGGTAGGCCACCTTTTTCAGGGAATATCAGAGTATTTTGCCGCTGCCGTCCATTAAGCAAAGCTGAAGTCTCAGATAGATGCTCAACAGTCATAGACTTTGATGTCGCCAAGGATGGAGAACTTGGAATCTTAAATGGCAGCTCCACGAAAAAGACATTTAAATTTGACCGTGTCTACACACCCAGAGATGATCAAGGTGTTCCCCTATACAAGATTGAGAAAAACAAATAATAGAAAAGGTGTTCTCCTTCTAATAGTTTCATTGTCTTTTTAACAGGTGATGTCTATGCGGATGCTTCACCAATGGTCATTTCAGTTTTAGACGGTTACAATGTATGTATCTTTGCTTATGGACAAACGGGAACGGGAAAAACATTCACCATGGAGGGTACAAAAGGAAACAGAGGAGTCAACTATCGGACTCTTGAAGAATTGTTTAAAATTGCGAAGGAGAGGAATGAAACTTTCACCTATGACATATCAGTCAGTGTGCTTGAAGTCTACAATGAACAGATCAGGGACCTATTAGCTCCACCGACAACATCAAAAAAGTAAGGTTCTTCTCTTCTATAGGAGCTTATGTGCTAAAAGTGAAATGTTATGCTTGTCACAATAAGATTTCTTAATTCAACTATAATTTTGTGGAATCATTTTAGGTTGGAGATAAAACAAGCTCCAGAAGGGCTCCATCACGTTCCAGGACTTGTGGAAGCCAAAGTAGAAAACATAGAAGAGGTCTGGAATGTACTACAGACTGGAAGCAGTGCTCGGGCTGTTGGATCCAACAATGTAAATGAGCACAGTAGCCGTTCTCACTGGTAAGATAGACTGTGTTTCTAATTGGCCTCGTATTGCATTTTCACTTATTTACTTTTACTAACTGACTATTTTTTTTTGGTCAATCTTGTCTACTTCTTTTCAGCATGCTTTGTATTATGGTAACAGCCAAGAACTTGATAGACGGTGAATGCACAAAGAGCAAGCTTTGGCTTGTGGATTTAGCTGGTAGTGAGAGGCTTGCGAAGACTGATGTCCAAGGTGAGAGACTGAAGGAAGCTCAAAACATCAATAGGTCACTTTCAGCTCTAGGAGACGTGATATCAGCTTTAGCAAATAGAAGCAGCCATATTCCATACAGGTAACAATGTGATCTTGGCTGTATGTAGGTTTCCGTTGGGTCATTGAATATGCATCCTGACATTTTATCTTTTTCACCAGAAACTCCAAGCTGACGCATCTACTCCAAGATTCATTAGGTAATCAAATAGTTCGAAGTCTGGTTTCCAGAAACACCATAGTGTTCAAAGCTGTAAGATTCCTGATTTTCAAAGTTCCACCATCATCTTCCCTGCAGGTGGGGATTCAAAAGCATTGATGTTTGTACAGATCAGCCCGTCTGATAAGGACTTAAGTGAAACTATAAGTTCATTGAACTTTGCTACAAGAGTTAGAGGAGTTGAGTTAGGTCCTGTAAGAAAACAAGTTGATACCGGCGAGATCCAAAAGTTGAAAACCATGGTTTGTAGAATGTTTTCCTAGTGTTGTTTTTTGTTCATATGCCTATGAGAATTCTTTGTACAGAATTCTACTCAACCAGTTACAATAATCCTCATCTCCTTTTTCGGTTGGCAGCTTGACAAGGCAAAGCAGGAAACTAAATCTAAAGACGAATCCTTGAAGAAACTTGAGGAAAGCCTACAGAACTTAGAGAGTAAGGCTAAAGGGAAGGAACATGTTAACAAAACTCAACAGGATAAGATTAAGGAACTGGAAAGCCAGCTGAATTTAAAGACATCATTACATGGCCAGTCGGAGAAACAACTGTCACAGCTTTCAGAGAGGTTGAAGGGACGGGAAGAAACTTGTGCTACTCTTCAACAGAAGGTTCCCTTTAATCAAAATCATATTCAGCTTACTTACACATGTTGATTGAGCTTTGTTCTATGATCTATGGTTAATATCGTAATGCTTTGCTTATCGTTCTGATTTTACTTTTTGTATTGATTAAAGATCTCAGAGCTAGAGAACAAGATGAGACAGCAGCAGCAATTTGAGTCTGAAAGCCTCAACAATAAGGTTCTTTCCATTGTCTGTTTCAGTATAGAGAATTCTCAACAGGTACATTGGATATTCACAAGTTTTTTTGTTATATGCACATAAAATCAGGTCAAGGATCTCGAGGACAAGCTAAAAGAGCGAGAGCAAGAGTTTGTGTCTCAGTCTGACATCCTTCAACATAAGGTTCTTATTCTTCAAGCATATTAATATTGAAATGTGTGACCATCTCATCTAAAAGCTTTTAAGCTGTTAGAGAGAGCACACTTTTATTATTCAATTGTATTCTCAACAATTACCAACTTGAAGGTTCCCGTAGAAATTAGCAAGAAGCTAAAATTCTTGTTTTTTTTCAGGTTGAAGAGCTTGAGGAAATGCTGAAAGTAAAAGAACAGAACGCACAGGAGTGCATTCTACTCCGTCAGAAGGTTTGTTGCTTTTCTCTTCTGTAATACTGACATTTCAAGAGTGAAATGCAACATATTTTAAGTGTATTATGGACTTGATTTCTCCCCTACAGGCCGAGGTTCTATCGGTAACAACCTCTCTACCTCCGAAGGTAGGGGTAAGGTCTGCGTACACACTACCCTCACCAAACCCCACTTGTGGGATTGCTTGTATTTCGCCGCTATAAAACTCTTGGCAAAACTGTGATGAAATGAAAAAAACGTTATGTACTCTTACGCTTCCAGATTAAGGAACTTGAAGACAAGATCAAGGAGCAAGAACAACAGTTGGCACGCATGGTTGCAGATTCTGATGCCACCAAGTCTTCAAGATCAAGCCCACTTGAAAGCAGCAAATGTTCTAGCAGAGACGAATTAACAAGTGACATCGAGCAACGCATTTTGAAGAGCTCAAATGCTATCAATTGTCAGGCAAGTCAGGGGTCTAATTTGCTGAAGGGAAAGGACACCGTCCAACAAGTTAGACGAAAGCGTTTGTCAACTAATAGTGAAGCAGAGAACAACGGCGTGTTGCCAACTTCTATACATGACAGGACTGAGCAGGATTACCTTCAAGAGGCCAGAAGGAAACGTTTGTCTAGAAATGGTGAAGTAGAGAAAAACGTTACTCCTGCCATATCAGCCAACGATAGAAGGACCAGGCAATCTGATCCCCCTAGACCAGTTACAAGAGGAATGAAGCCAACTACCACAACTGCCACCAATGCTCAGAGGCCATTGATTCGTAACAAAATGAGCAGAGAGACCGTTCAGGCAGTTAAAGAGAGGGACACCAAGAAAAGGATGTGGACAAGATAGTGAAACATAAATGCTGGCCTTGACAACCACGGTTATAAACAAACAAAAAACAGTCAGCAGAAACCAAAGAAGCCAACTTGCATTCTTGTTGTCTTCACAACTACATTTAACTTGACATTAGTGTATGTTTTGATTGGTTTGTGGTGCATTTTTCTTAAATTGTTTGGTGCATTATGTATATGCCATTTTAAGTGCAGATTGGTAGATTACTGTATCTGTATGTTTTACTAATCTACTTACATATTGTATCTCATTTTTAAGATTGATATAAAAAGTGGATGATGATTGATCTAAAGTTGAATTTTATCTGAAATTTGTGCTTGTTTCACCATGGATATTTTTTCACATTTTTTGTTCTGGCAAATTATTTAGACATAGAATTGTTACAATTTCCAGGAATTCAAATAACTCCAGAAAGCCGTTTTCACAATTTTTACTCCAAATCACTCAGGAAAATTCAAAAATAACTCTATTCATGTCCAAACACAACTTTATTTCCAAACATCTTATCAATTGAAGAATAAATTCTACTTTTCTTCAAATTTTACAATTTTTATGTCCAGACAACCGCTTAAAATGAGTTCAACTCATTCAAAGTTTTCTTTGATCAAAATTAGTTGAGAAATGAATTAAATCTAAAAGATTCAAACTCAAATTTTGATTGGTTTTTTCTTTCTTATTTCTTCTAGAGAAATCAACACGCAGCAAAAATTAAAATCAACCTATATAACAAATCTTTTCGTATAATCGACATTCAACAAAGCTTCCCCGATAGCCTACCTCCTTGTATGAAATGTGTCTTATGATCTCTCGCTCTCCCACAAACTCGTTCTTTATTAGGCATTTAGTCACTCATTTCGACAGATTTTACTTGTGAAATTATACTTGACATGTTATTATAAATATTTCGATACAGAAAATGTAAAGTTAAATTAGTTAAAATCTCAATATAAATATCAAATAAAAAATAAAAAGATGACCAACTTGCCCTTAAAATATTTGGTTGGCCCCCCTATGTGACTTCATCATAACCATGTGTAACTTTTTTATGGGACCTTAGAGTAAAGCACAAATTGCAATTATTTATGAGGCTACATACAAGTTATCGTAAGTCTCACGGCAACAACAATATTTAGAAATTGATCTACCATCGAGTCGAAGCTTAGTGATAAATATTATTTTATTGTTTTTTATTAAAAAGCGTCATGCTCTTAATGCAAAATTTTAATCGAACCTCTATACGAATATCAACCACGTCTTTCTCGAAAAATGAAAAAAGTAAAATTCTAGATAATATAAAGTTGCTACTTTTAATACAATTAAATACCGATGTGGCCGGTGCCCAACCTAAAACACTACGATAAAGTAAAAACTTGATATCGACCTACCATCTTAGGTACTGACACGTGTCCAATTTTTTAATTATTTTTTTAAAATATAAAACCTGGTGTCCACAAATATAGTCTCTTTAAATTAAATTAATTGACAATATGTTGTAATCCTAATTTTGTCTATCTTCTTTCTTCTTCTTATAAGCTTTCCATTTTCTTTCTCTTCTTCTTATTGTATTATAACGTTTTTATTTTGATCAGAAGAATTTGAGTTATCAAGAAGAATTATGGGTTATTTTTGGACTTTGATTTGTCATCTTCATACTATAGCCGGGTAAATTTTACTTTTATTTATTGAATTATTTGATTTTGCTATATAAGCTTCATATCATCATATGCTCTACGATGTTTCAATTTGTTTGACTTATTTTGATTAGATACGAAGTTTAAGAAAGTAAATATGACTTTTGAATCTTTAGTCTTTAAGTTAAAAGGATGTATTGAAATGTATGAAATATGTTATATGAAAAATTGAAATTGAGGAATTGCTTAAAAAGGAAAGAATCGTTCTTTTTTTAAATAGACTAAAAAAGAGAGTGAGAAGTATTTAGTAGGAGTCTGTTTTACTAAATTAATTTATTAGTTAGGATTTTGGATATCTCTTAATTTGTGAAAATGGACACGTAAGTGTTTAGAAAGTATTTTTTCTGTTTCAATTTATGTAAGACTCGATATAAATTTTAAGAAAGAAATATAGTTGTGAAATTTTGTAAAATTATGTGTTTATAAATCATTTCATTAAGGTATAATATTTTGAGATATCTCTTTATGATTTAATTTTTAACCAAAATATTGCAGGCCAGTGACAATGTTGCTCTATCCTTTGTAAGTGTTTTAAATTGTTATGTTTATACTAAGAATTAATTATTATTTTTCCTTATAAATTATTTTTTTTAGGATGTTTTTCTTTTTAATTTGGTGATTTAATTTATTTGAATAGGTATGCTTCAGTAGTAGCAATTGAGACTAGTGACAAATTGGATGATGAACAATGGCTTGCTTATTGGATTTTTTATTCTTTTCTCACTCTTATGGAGATGGTCCTTCAACATGTTCTTGAATGGTAATTAACTTCTTAACTTCATTGAAAAAATAAAATTTAAATATTGTTCTCTGGTCTCAATTTATGTGATACTTGTTTTTTAAGTCAGTCTGAAAAATTAATGATTTGTATTTAGGATCAATTTAACTTTAAACTTTTAATTTGTTGTTAATAAAATGATTTATAGCCACACATTTCTTTATGACTTGGTGTAGATTTTACGTTGGGCGTGTTTGATCTTGAAAAACAAGTGAATTTCTTACTTGTTTTTAGTATTTGACTAGCAAAACATTGTGGGGTAGGATGGGGTGGTGGGAGGTGGGGACGTTGGGTATGTGTGGAGGAGATAATAAACTTGAAATATCAGTAATTATAGAACTTGTTTTCGTACTTCCATTAGCAAATTCATTTTGCTCATTTTTAAGAAACTCGTTTGTCTAAAGAATATGTTTTTTGACCAATCAAACATAGGAAAACTGAAAAATTGAAAAACGTTTTCCTCCCCCTACCAACACACCCTTAAAGTTTCAATAATCTGTCTTCTTTCTTAAACGTCATGCTAAGTCAAACATCATCACATAAATTGAGACGGAGGAAATAATAATTTTTTTGGTTGAGAAAAGTGATTCATCATTATATTTTTTGTTATTTGGAAATATATTATAGGATACCAATATGGTATGATGTGAAGTTGATATTTGTGGCATGGCTAGTTTTTCCACAATTCAGAGGAGCTGCATTTATATATGATAAATTTGTAAGAGAAAAAATAATCAAGAGATATAGAGAATCATCATCATCATCACCACAACATAACAGCAAGTCTCCTAAAGCCAAATCCAAGACTAAATTTGTGGACTTCATCACTCCCAAAAAGGTAACTTCATCAACCAGTTATCATGTTTGTCTGATTTTAATTTGATACGAAATTTAAAAAAATAATAAAGATTTTTCATGAATCTAAAATTTTGTAAATTATTGCAAATGTTAAACGACTGTCTAGTTTTATCGGTAAGGTTGATTAATTAATATAATCTACTTATTCATAATTCAAGTTGTTTAGTTTATTTATTGATAATATATACTTATGTTGAACAGGGAGAGCATGAAGCTTACTAAAGAGTGACATGTCATGAAGATTAACTAATTTTGTTATATTTTGGCTTGTACATTTTAATATATGGTGTGAAATAATATTTGCTTCCACTTTGTAATTTTTGGCACAGGGACCAAACTTTATATTATATAGATAACTCCACTTTTGATATGTGGTAAGCTATATATGTGAATGTTGTCAATGTCAATGTTAATGGATATATTCATAAAATTGTGTCCTTAAATTTGAATTGTGCTGTTAAAATTTGAATTGATACTCCGATATAATAATATAATGGAACTTATACAATCTATGAATCGTGTTTAATTGCAAGATGTTAATACTCGTTAATGTTGATAAATATTATAGTCGTAGAAAAGCGAGAAAGAGAACGAGAACGAAAAAGCATTAGAAGTTTGATTAATAGAATACATGTTATAAGACACATAATTTAACATGATAGCATAGAAGATATAAATTTTAAATTTGAGTCTCAATGTCACTTATCATTAAAAAGAATTTCATGTGCACTCTAATCTAGGTTATATTATGAAGAAAGATCATGGACTTGCAAAAAAAAAAAACTTGAAAATTAGCGATTTTGAAATTTTGACCTCAGCTCACTCCATGAGGGGAAAAAATTGATCTTATAATTTTATCCATGAAGTAAACATGGTCAAAAATTCAAAATCACCCTCCGTCCTCCAAGATTATTTGTATAAATCACCAAATAAACCGTAGATAAAAGTAAATGAAAGGCCAACTACATGGACCGAACAAGAGAAAAGAAAGTAATATTTATAAAATAACCATTTATTTTATTTTATTTTCTTTGGCTACAAGTTAAAGTTTTAACTCCAACAACCAATTTAAGGCCCCAAGCTCAACCCAACAAAATGTAGGCCACAAAAAGCTCAAAACTTTGGAGCGATCCTATTCTAATCAAAAGACTAAAGCCCCTACTACAAATAGGTCATCAAACTATAATCAGAAAATAGTAATGTTCAAACTAATTAATATACACGCACTTTAATAATCGTTACAAGAGAAAAACATACTCGTGTCAGACTCCTTTACTGCGATACATCACAAATTCAAACACTACAAGATTTTTATGATGAAAGAATAAAATTATATTAAACCGACAAATTCATAACAAAATTCATCCGCGTAGATGAATTCCGTTACCAATTTCATGACGAATTTTTTGATGTGTTTTAGCTGGTACATGTTGTCTTAATCATGACGTCTATTACGTGGGACTTTTACACGTATTATTATCTCAATGATAATGTAATAAAAGGATAAATGCATAAAATATACACACACTAGATTAAAGCAAATAATAAGTGTTATGAACTTAAGATGTTACATTACCAAATGTTTTTCTTAAAAACAACTCCCTAATCTTTTATATATTTCATATATGTTTACTTTATTGACTACTGAACGATATTTTTCGATATTAAAAGAATCTTTTCCGTGGGGCAACCCAAATCCAAATAACATTTTTTAAGTTTGTTTTCATATAATTAGAAAAGGTCCAAAAATTGTAATAATGGGATATTACATCGTGTTTTGTAATTTTGCAGAACTAACCAAATTGTTTTTGCACAAAGTGTCCAAATTAAATGACGTTATTGAATGCATTTTTCTCGTTTTGGACACTAACCATTTTAGTAGCAAAAAAGAACAAAAAATGAAAGAAAACAAAATAAAATGATTATATACCAAGTACCAACCCATATTGTAGAAAACGTTTGAATGAACAAATAATAGACTAGAAAGATTCTTCAATACAAAAAAAATGTTTTTTTAATTCTGTGGATGGTCCAATTTTTATTTGGTACGTTAAATAACAATAATATATTTAGTGTAATCTCATTACTGAAGTATAAGAAAGGTGATGTGATGCAATTTTAAGAACCTCAATCAAGTGAAAAAGAAAAATTTGACGGAAACACCATGTTGAAAATAATGAAGAAAAAAACAATAGCAACTACATATAATATGATAATCCAACAAAAAAAAAACATGTAATGATAGAATCGGAGATGGTGTGTGTCAATTGATTTTTCTTCAAATATATGGATTTTGAAGTGAATTTTTACAAAATTTTATTTAATGTTACATAAGTTATTAATCAGGCAGAATATGTAGGTGTTCCTATAAAAAAATTATTTAAATATCCAAACTTGAAAGTATCTGATTAGTATTATAAATATATTCAGAAAGACCTCAAATTAAACTTTTAATTTCTATCATAAAATGTATATTTGTTTGTATTATAATTAGTTGTTTTAGTCATAAAAATACCTTTTTTCCCTCCTTTTTTATGGATGCTTTTTAAAACTTCTAAAGTAATATTCCAGAATTTAATTTTACAAAGAATATATTTTTATTTGGTACAATCATCAAATATCCGGTATCTACATATTCGATTAATTAAAAGAGAAACGTATGTATTAAGCTTTTTATATGAGCTTAGTACAATCATCAACACTAATCGTCTTTACTAAGCTCTCAGTATATGAGCGTCTAAAAAAATCAAACCACAAAGATCTATTGTGTACACAATCTTCCCATATATTTCTACGAGAAGTTATTTCCAACTGTTTGAATCCACCGTGACTTCCAAATCACGTATAACAACAACTTTACCAGCTACACTAATATTTTAACAAACAACTTGACCTCTTTACTATTACTCGATCACCCTAACCGTCATATTACGATGGAAAAAAAAACTCATATTTTTCTAAATTATTAAAAAAAAAATCACTTATTTATCGTGAAGTTGAAAAGCACATTATAGTTTCTCTATCATACAATAATTCATGAATTTCACGCAGATTTCTAAATTGACATTTGTAGTTGTAGTTCTCTTCCAGAGTGTCTTTCACGTTATTCACACACCCCACCCCCTCATTTTTTTTTTTTTTTATGTTAACAAAAATATATATTATATTATCATGTATATAAAAAAATATATTTATACGATCAAAATATTAACTACCATGTTATCACTCGTATTTTTTGTTATACTGATAGTATAGAAAAAGATTTATCCGGTATTAACTCGTTATAACTCTATGATATTTAAATGTAGATTATTGATGCATAGTTATCGAGAGCAAGATAAAGGTTGCGACAAATATTTTGGAACGAACTTTTGACTATAATAGTAATTTGAAAAGAAAAAGTTTGTCCTAAAAAAAAAGTAGAATATATGGAAATTCTAAAGTTCCTAAAAATATAGTTATATAAGCTATATTCTTACGTAAGTTTGTGAAGCTTTTTAAGGTGGTTAAGATTTTGTCTCAACTTGTTAATCTTTGCTTTTTGATGAAAGTGGAAATGTTCCATGAAGCTCAAAAAAGTTTATGTATGTGTCACTCTTACCATAAAACTTTTCTTTTCTTTTGAAAAAAATATTTTTTTTGTTGAGTCGAGAATCGATCATTCGAAAATAATAACTATCTTAGACAAGATATAAGATCAGATAATTAAGGTTTATGTATATTTAATTTTACTTTTTCAAAATCGCTTGTGAAATCTCACTAATATGTTGTTGTAAAGTAAAACAAAATAAAAAATCCACAAAAGGACCATATGTAACTCATATATATATTACACCTTACTAATTAATTAAAAGTCTTGAGCGTTTTATATGAGTGTTTCCTTCTTTAATTATAACACATTTTGAACGGAATAAAAACGTTAGGTAGCTTCTTTTTTCTTGAGAGTGTGTGTGTGGGGAGGGGGGGGGGTTAAATTAAAAAGTGCGGGAAATATTATTTTAATTAAGAGCTTCTTCAAAATTTTATTACAAGGATACCAAGTAGGATTAATCTTTTTTAATAAAATGATAGAAGTGAGTCGTTTTGTATCCAATTGTTATAAAAATTTATAAAGTTTAGAAAGTTTAAATACCGTATTCGACTTTAAAAATGGGGCACATTACCCAAGTACATGAAAAGCTAGGAGAAAAAACAAACTTGTAAGAACCCCAAGTTCATAGAATCTTATGACCCTTTTACTCAAAAATGTTGACAGTCTTATATATGCATTTACTACAAAATTTAAGAAAAAAATTATGATTCTAAACTAAAAATACGTAAAATATCTTTAATTGTATAGTCTTAAAAATGTCATACAGAAAGTTAAGCATTGTCATACATTCTTTCTGAACGAACTAAAAACAAAAGTAAGATAAATAAATCGAAACAGACAGATCCAAATATGATAAAACCCTATATAGGCAACAATAAAGCTGCAGCTAGCAGTGTATACATAATACTATATAGGCTTGAAGTTAAACAATAGCAGGATAGGCTCAGAATGGACCTCAGTAACTGTTGTATTTCTATAACACATACTTCATACCTCCTATTTTACGCGATACACTATCAGAAAATCGCTAATTTTTTATATATAAATATTTTTTTATAGGCAATTCGTTAGAATTTAGCATCCGACGATACATAGAAATTAAAATTCTGATAGTGTATCACATAAAAATGGTGCAATATTTCTGAAATAATTTAACGTTAAGCTTTTCATTTACACTTAACGGTTCGATTTTATAGTCTAGAGAGTAGAGCATACTTATGAAATGTTTTAGACCAGAAATTTCGAAAATCTTTTTTTAGCAATGGACAACATCTCTTGCTAAATGACAAAAACACTTCGTTAATCCTTTTTGACGATAGATTAGCAATGAACAACAAGTTAGCGATAGATTATCACGAAACCATATATATATGGGCCTATCTAATGATAAATTTCACAGCTTATTCATATTTGTGTCTAATATATGTTGTTATATAAATTGAAACAGAGAAAATAATACTATTTTTTTATATATAAGATAAGAAGTCAGAGAATTGGTTACCTGATATATAATAGAGGGAGACACATTGACACAATAAGAGACTTCTGAATACTGACTGACTCAACATACAATAACAAATCAAAGATATCCCAATTAAGTTTCCCATCTTTTTACTGACTCTACAAAAGAATCCATCACCAATCCCAAAATGTATTCAAGAAAAAAATAAAAATAAATAAATAATGGAATTAACATATTAATATTCCTACTTGATTATATATATATATATATGGTTAAAATTATATCTGAACTATCACTATTTTTTTTTTACTTTTACACCAAATTCTATATTGCTAATTATCGTGTATTAAACACACCTTGAATACTGACTAGACTATCACCATTGATCTACTCAACTAATCAGATAATATTAGTTCAGATATGTTTTTGATTATTAACTCACTATATATGAAAGGACAAGAAGCAACATGTATATATAAACAAAAAAAAGGAGGTGTGGGGGCATGAGAACAAACAAGGCAACAAACGGTATTGAAAAATTAACAACCATCATTATAATGATAAACAGTTACAATAAGTTCATTACTAAGAACTTTCGATCGATCGATGTCTTACTTAATATAAATAGCAAAACAAAAAAAAAATACTACTTCCTAATTGAAAGAAAAATAGACCTAAATAGATAAGTATTACTATAAATTTGATTTTTTTTACCTCATAATAAAATAGAGCTAATTAATTAAGGTAGTGTACTATATTGATTCAAATTGCTCCAAGCTTGAATAGTACTATTCCAATTGTTGACATTTTGATCATCATTTGCATTTGCATTTCCATTTCCATTTCCATTGTTGTTGTTGCTATTTGTTGAATTTGGATTTACACCAAATGAGTTATCAAAGAACCATTCAGTTGACAAATTGTTCCCATGATGACTTCCAATAGTAGTACTACAATCTTTTCTTGAATCAACATTGTTGTTTCCAAATGTTTCTTGATGATCTTCATGTTGTTTCGACGATGAAATCTCCAAATTTTGGAACAAGATTGGTTGTGGCTTTTGGATTTGGATTTGGTTTTGGTTTTGATCATCATGAAGAGGGATTGATGATGAAACAATGTTTTCCTTTTGATTTTCACCACCAAATAGCATGGCCAATCTTTGTTGTTGTAATTTCCAATGCAAATCTTGGTTTATTGAACTCAAAGACTCTATAGAAGATGCCATTGTACCATGATGAACTCCCATTGATCCCATTTCTTGAACTCCATCAGTACCTGTTCATACATAATATAATTAAGTAAGTACGAGTATATTAATTATAATTAAAAGATGTATAGTCCCCTACATCTTAACATGTTGTCAGAACAGACAAGAGGTCGTAGGTTCAAATTTCACGTGTTTAGGTCATAATTAGGCCTGAGAGAAACGACACTAAAGCCTCGAGTTTTAAACTTCATCATGATATGAGAATACGCGAGAGATGCTAATTAAGTTCAAATTAAACATCACCGTTGTCGTGTTAAAAAATTCCTAAGAAAACTTTCGCTTGTTTGACACCTAATAAAAAAGAACCAGACTCACACGTTAAAGATGTGTAATGACACACAAGACAATTAATTGATTCTTACCTTGTTTTAGCATAGAACTTGAGAAAGGGAAATTATTATTGAATCCCAATAAAGAACTTCCTGAAGGATCAAGACTAAAACAAGAAGTTGATCCAATATTTGGAGTTGAATTTTCACCAAATGAAGAAAATTGGTTGAAAATACTTCCACCAACTGTTGATGTTGAAGTATTATTACTCAATCTTGGAAAATTTAATCCTCCAAGTTGAAAATCCATAGCTGGTGAAAGACCATGAAAAAATTTGAGTCCACCAATATCTGAAGTACCACTAATTGTATCTTTTGAATCCCCAGAAAATCTTGAAGAAGATGAACTAGTCTTTATCTTCTTGTTTTTCCTGCAACCACCACCTATTGGAACGTTGCGTAACGCGCCCCCTTTAGTCCAGTACCTGTCGATGCATAATATAATTAAGTAACTAAAAAAGCAATTTTCCAACAATAATATAAGTTTTTAAATTAAACATGTTATCAGAGCAGGTAAAGTGTGTCGCCATTCAAAACTCACAAAAAAAACCCAAAAAAGAAAAAAAAAACATTAGATGAGAAGGTTATACGATTCAAGAAAAAGTTTTTAAATAGAAATAAATCATAATAATTCAAAAATGTTATCAGAGCAGGAAAGGCGTGTATGACAATTCTAAACCTCATAAGCCACCCCAAAAAGCAAAATAAATAAATATTTAATCAGATGGTCATACAATTTAATAGTTTACCTTCTGCAAGTCTTACAAAAATGTCTTGGTTGCGAAAGACTATAATTGTTATAATAGCAAAACTTGGTGTTGGGAGAATCACATCTAGGACAATTCAAAACTTGTTCTTTTTGCCTCGCCCCCATGGGTCCACCACCACCACCATCACCACCACCAGAACTCTGGCTTTCGTCTTTGTTATCTTGACTCATCATAACATAAAAGGACTTTTGCGACTTCACTCTTCTTCTTTCTCGAGTGTGAAGAAGAGCTAGCTAGCTAGTGAACAAACCCTAATAATCAACAGTATATATAAAATTAAATAAATATATATATAAAGAGAAATGATAAAAAGGAGAGAGGTGGAGGAAATTAAAATTTAGTTGTGTTTGAGTTTCCTTTAGAAGAGGTAAAAGATTTCTTTGAATGGTTTCATGCATGGATTTTTAATTTTGTAAGATGAGAAGATGTTGATAGATGCTTGTGAACTTCATCAAGAAGTTGTTTTCTAATATATATATTTTTTTTGTGAGGAGAGAAACTAACAAAGAAAGAAAAATGAGTTGTGTTTGATTGTTATAGAGATGTGATGGAATAAATAAAGTAGGTTACATGTGAAAGAGAGTTGAGGGTGGGGTGGGTGGGGGGGTAGGGTATGGGGTAGGAAATCTCACTAGAAAAGGGACTAAGGTATATACATATATATATTCTTAGGTAATAGAAAGAGAAAGGATATATAAAAAGACAAAAGAGAGACTAGGTGATCAGAGATAGATGAGGCAGAATGGTGAGATTTTCATATGTAAGTGAAAACAAATGTAAAGTAGAAGGTAGTTTGTGAGGTAACAAACAATGGAGTAAATATCGGGTCGCGGTGGAATAGTAAGCACTCTTTAATTTTTAATTAGAGATCTCTGATTCGAGTTCTCTATGGAATCACCTTTGTTAAGATGAGCTTTACTCTGAAACTTTCTGACATATATTCGAATTTTATCGGACTCCAATATCGATTACCGGACTTTGAGTGGGAAGCCAAAAAAATAATTAAGTAAATATAATGAAGCGGAATCAGAATTTTTATTGAGAGTCAAGATATTAAAAAATAAGTTAACCTGGGAAGAGGTTGAGAAAATACAATTATAATATAATTTTTCAGTAGAATAATGTATATTGACACCCCTTAAATATTGATGGCTCTGTAATTGAGTAAATAAGATTATTTTTTAAAAAAATAGACACATGAGATATTGGATTAATTAAGTTGATTGTATCATTAAGGAAATTAAAATTTTAATCATAAATTTGACATAATTTTTTTTTAAAAACTAAGAGAAATTTTAACTAAGAAATGTATATATATGAATAATTTATCAAAAATTCATTAAATTACCATTTTTTGAATTCAAAATCTATAAACTCAAACTTTTGAATATATTATAATCTCTAATAATAAGAATCTTGCTGATTATAATAACCAAAAGAAGAATTTGAAAGACAAGTCATGTTGCTTTTTAAAAAAAATCATATATGTATGTATGATTTTTTTTGTTACTCCTCCTCCATGAGATGAACTTAAATGAAATGACATGATTGAGGATAATTTTGATTAAGTTTATGTGGACATAATCAGTTTTATTTATGGTTTTAAGTAATTAACTTTAGCAAAAATATATATATTTGTTTTTTATACATATATATATATATATATATAATTGATTCAAAACAAAATAGGTTACTATTTCTAAACTTTAGGATTTATAAGTTCAAAATTCTAATCTCTAGCAATAAAATCTTGTTGATGATTATAACGAAGAGGAATTTGAAAAATAAGGCTTATGCATTTTTATTTTTATAATATATATATATATGCTCTTTTTTGGAATTGAAGTTCAATTATTAATTATTGTCAATACTATCTGCGACAAAATTAATGTTTTGATTATGTTTTAGTGGGCAAAATCAAAGTTTTAATGATGAGTTCTTAATAACTTTAGCAGCAAAAATAATTTATATTTGTATTAATTTTTTTTTATATAATTTATTTAAAACTTAATAAGTTATCATTTCTAAAATTATGAACCTATAAATTCGAAACTCAAGAAGAATATGTATTTTCAGACTCGACATACACGTGCAATGTATATGCAATATTGAGATACAATTATTTTTTTATCGTTTTATATGTTTAGGTGAATAAGTGAGATTAGGACCATCCACATCCATCATTCACAAGACTCAACAATACTCTTGAAGTTCAATTATTGCTTTTATTGTTGTTATTATCAGCGGCGAAATACATATTTTGATTACGTTAATTTTTGTGTGCATAATCATACTTTTAGTTATGATTACACATGCCTTATGCATTTAATTTTTTTCATAGCATAATTTTATTACTCTCGTGATTGTGTGATGAATTTGAACGAAGCGATTTTATCGAGGATTATTTTATACTATGAACTTTGATTTTTTTGAAATTAAAGTTCTATATTGTTAGTATTGTCGTTATTATCAACAACGAAATGAATGTTTTGATTTTGTTTGTGTGGGTAGAATCAGAGTTTTAGTTTTGTGTTCTTAGTAAATTTAGCAAAAGAAATATACTCATTCAAAGCACAATAAGTTACTACTCTATCATTTTTTAAATTTAGAATTTATAAATTCAAAATTCAGATCCTTGATAATAAGAAGCGATGTGATCGAAGATACGTTCAAATAATGAACTTTAATTTTCTTGAAATTAAGTTCAATTATTGCTTTTATTGTCACCATTATCAATGGTGAAACAAACATTTTGATTTCGTATATATGGACAGAACCAGAATTTTAATTATATATTTTTATTAACTTTAAAACTCAATAAATTATATTTCTAAAATTTTGAATCTACAAATTCAAAACTAAACAAGAATATACACTTTTTTATACTCGACATATACGTGCAACGTATGTGCAATGAGATATAATTATTTTTGTCTGTGTTCATCGATTTAGGTGAATAAGACAACAGAATCAACAATATTCTTTTATGTAAAACTAGTTATGTTATTCAATACTAAGCTTAAATAGTATCAAATAATTTATATTTTTAAACAAGTCATATGCGTGTGTTACACGTGCGAAAAAATTGATATATATATATGACATAATTTTGTTACTCTCATGAATGGTGTGGAATAAACTTAAATGAAGCCATATGATTAATGATAATTTGTATATAGTGAAACTTTACTTCGCTTGAAATTGAAGTGTATATATATATCGTTGTCATTGTTGTTATTATTAGTTGCGAAATTAACATTTTGATTAAAGAATAATAAAAAACATACAAAATATATACATATAATTATTTTTTGTTCATTAAGGATTCGATATTCATATTCAAATCTGATTAAATTTGAATTCATTCATTATAATAGGATCATTTCTGAACACGACATACACAATAAAATTGTTTTCATTCCTAAATGCTCAAAATCAAAAATTTTAATTAAAAATGAAGGAATCAAAATCATTCCATCGCATTAGTTAACGAAGATGAAGTAATGCACTTGTACTTAATCACAAGTTGATGAGTAGGACAAGTGCAGAAGCTAGTTCTACTGCAGTAAACTTAGGTAGTAGAGTAGTATATATAATAATAGCTTTAAATTTTAATTGTAGCACCCAATTAAATGCATGCATGCATGCAAAAAACAATTTACACTATTATCGATTGTGGGAATTAAAGAAAGTCTCCAATAAATGGGGTTATTTTTTCATGCTAATACATTGAATTACTAAATGGATGTGATAGGAGAGAATATAGGTATCAAAGTGGAAATTAACTACTATAGTATACTAATTCTAATTTATCCTGATATATTTTTCTTTTTAATTTGTAAAAAAATAATTTTATCGAATTTTAAAAATAATTTAATTTAAAATTTTATCCTAATTAATTACTTAATTCTATAGCTATAAAAAAATAGAATTTTTTCTTAAATTTTGTATTCAATCATACGCTTTCGTCTTTTTAAAAAAAAGGCGATCATTTTCTAGATTTATAATAAATTTAACTTTAAATTTCTTTTTATACTTTGTGTTCAACGATATACTATCACATAAATTAAGATAAATAGAGTATACAATAAGACCAAAATATAGACGTATAGTAGTAGTAGTACATAGTAACAACAAAACAACAATAACATACTCAATATATAGCTTTACAAGTGTGAACCGGAAGGATACATAGAATATCCATAAATTTTATTTTTATTTTATAGAGAGATAAAATAGATTATTTTTCGATAGATCGTCGGAATATACAGTAGTAGTAGAAGGATCTCTGACTGAGAGTATAGCTAGGGTCAGTGGTAGGGGGGGTGGGGGTGGGGGTATCAGTGATTAGTGTGTGAGAAAAGAGGCAACAGTTGCTGTGTGAAAGTGGCAGGGACAACAGCCTTGTCTCTACCTTCTTATGTAATGTCCCTTTTAACTCTATTTAACCCCCACACCTCTTCTTTTTTTCTCCTTCCAAGCTTCCACATATATATAATACTTAATTAACAAGCTTACATACACATTAATGTAATCTACTAATATTAATTGTCTAAGTTAATTTCATAATTCATTTCATTTTTTACTTCATTTTATGTGATAATGTTTGATTAAACTCTGTTTTATAAACCGAATCGTTCTATCTTGTAACGCTAACAAGTGAAAGCCTTTTCATTTCAATTCATAAAGAACTTTGTGAAATCGACAAACAATATAATACATAAATGTGTCTTTCAGCTTGGTTTTAACTGACATCTATGCTCTTCAACTTTAGTCGTGCACAAATAGACACTTAAATTTGTATAAAATTGAACAAATAGACAGTACATGTATGACAATTTTGTGTCCTACGTGACATCCTACGTGTATTATGCTATGTAGGACGCATGCATGTGTCTGCTGCTTGTTCAGTTTTATATAAATTTAAGTGTCTACTTGTGCACATCAAATATTGAAGGATATAAATATCAGCGAAAACTAAATTAAATGACATATTTATATATTATGTTTTATCTTAAATGTGAATGGAAAAAGTATAACTTAAGAGGAAACTATAGAAAGTTGAGGTGAATGCTTATTTTGATCGATTAATCTTAGTTTCTACAACTCTCGTTTGTACACGTCTTCGATTTATTTCCTGTGTCATCGATACAACAGAATATAAAAGGGAATTAATGACTTTATTTTAAATTAGCAAATAGCAGAAAAAGTACTACTACTAGCTAGTTCTCTAACTAACTTTGTACGTAGCTTTGATTTCATTATTTAAAAGTAACTTTTTTTGAAGAAACAAAAAAAACCCATGGAAGTACCAACTTATTGGAGCAAATTTAATTATTATTATTATTATTCGTTTTGTTCTTTTTTCTTTCTTTTTTTTAGAAAAAAGTAATATTATTATTATTTGAAGAGTTTTTTTATTTATTTTTGGTTAGAGAGGGCATATCAGAGGAACAGTTAATGGTACCTTTATTTTGTCATGGGCAAAATGTACGGTCACTGAATTTAATTTAATGCATTAGAAAAAAACGAATAATAACTGTACTGTCTCTAATTATATTTTGTATATTAGCACCTTAATAAACCTTATATATAAATCTTCATTATCTATGACGATGTTTCATTAGAGTAAAATTCAATATTATATTAAGAGGTATGTTTTGATGCAACATGTAAATAAGCAAGTCTCCTTGCTTATTTAAATTTGAGATCAACAATTATGAGCAAGTATAATATCGTTTCAATTTTATTGGATATCCCGAAGGGACATGGATCTTTTAATTACATTCCAACTCATGACAATTCCTACATTATTTACCCTTCACTAGATCGAGGTTTCAAGTTTGAGTTTCTGAATCAAATAAAAAAGTTCATGTTGGTCGTCTCCAAAAATAAATCACATAACGTTTGAATTCAGATTTAGTCAAGCTTCAATGTGGGAAACCAAAGAAAAAAGTTTCTCACCTCATTGATGTGAAGATAGAAAATTAGTCTCTTTATATAGTCTTGTATAGTTCTCACCTCATGAACTTACTTTTGAGATTAATATCCTTTTTATTTTATCAATCCTTATTTCTTTTACTTTTTGATTTTCCACCGAGTGTTAGGTAAATATCTGAATTCGCGCTGGAAAAAGTCTCACATTGAAAGAATATACCGCTTCCTAACAGAAACGACTTCGCACTAGTAAGACTCGATCGAACTCGAAATTTCTTGATTAATGATAAAGTAATATACCCTTGAATTAATTACTAAAATCCACATTAATTATGTAACTTTTTACCCTTGGATCTTGGAATGTCCTAGTTTGGTCCCAATTGCCACCAAACATTTCCATAGGGATTTAATACAAGTTATACAACTAGTATATACACTAAAGAAAGCAAAGAAATGATAATGATGAGGTGGGGGTGGGAGGAGTTGAAACAAATGCGTGACAAATATGATTTTATAGACATATATAATGTGACACAACAAATTATAAACAAAGTGCCATACATAATATACAAAAAAAAACAAAACTAGTTGTATACATAATATATATATATATATGAAATATAATATGTGCTGGAAAATAAACGTGTAGACGCCCTAAAATAAGAGCTAAGTGACAGATAATAGCTTAGAGAGTGATACTCGTGAA
This sequence comes from Solanum chiquidenum, assembly GCA_029582725.1. Taxonomy (NCBI): domain Eukaryota; kingdom Viridiplantae; phylum Streptophyta; class Magnoliopsida; order Solanales; family Solanaceae; genus Solanum; species Solanum chiquidenum. Next base: position 77,421 of record JAJOOS010080012.1, on the reverse strand, counting down.
AGGAAGAACCCTGGCTGGATTCCCGTGAGAAACAAACACAATATACATACACATCAAGCTTTCACCCCCCCCCCCTACTACCCCCCCAACCCGCCCCGTCTTGTCAAACTCCATGACGGATCTAGAATTTTTTGTTACGAGTATATAGATAAATTCAATCGTATTTACCCGAAATTTAGTTTATGCAAGGGTAGAGGTATAAGTTGTCCATATACTAGTTCAGCCAAAGTCAGTAGTTTTTAATTACTTATATTGTATATATATATGTTTACATAAAATTTTTAGAAAAGAACTTGACCGTGTTATAGTGAAATGGTGTTACATGTGATGTGGTGATTGTTATATATAGGGATCTAGCTAAGCTAAGAGTAGAATATTAAATTTAGAATTCAGTTATGAGCACTTAGAGTTGTAATTTTAAATTTATAACCTTTTTTTTATTATTATTTATCAAAAAGGTTTATTATGCATTAATACCTACATTTATTTTAGCTAGTACTAGTAATTAGTAATATTCGGATTTTTTGTTTTGAAAATCGACTAGTAGCTTCACATTTTTAAGGTCTTATACGTTTTATAGTCACATATATATTATAATATGTTTAAAATCACAAATTCTAAAAGTCATCAATGCTTATATATCATCATGTCATAAGTTAATACTGATAGTAAAAAAATAATTTTATTTCTTAATCAAATTCATCAAGCAAGCATATGCCATGTTCAACTATAACTCTAACCCAAGCCATCCTTGGCCCATCGCCGAACCTTGTTATAGGCAGGATGTTGACATCACACTCCAATAATATTTTTCCTAACACTTACCTCATGCAATTAATTACATGTTACGTTGTTCGTGAGAATCGACTCATGATGTTGACTCTAATATAATCAGTTGTTAAGATCAAATACTTGTTATAATATAATTAGTTAGATTTGCAAGAGTGTAACTTTGTTTCTTAATCAAGCTCATGATCAAACAACCATCACGTTCAATCACGATTTTGGCACTCATCATCTAAGACTTTCATTGACATTACTCATAAAGTTATTTATTTTTAAATTTCGTATCAATTTAAACTATGTTGTATGAATTTTAAAAATATAAAAATATTTACATGTAAATGAGGAAAATGTCAAGGTAGTCAATGAATGGGCAAGTTAAGTACAAGAAATTAAAGTAGATTGCCATTTGGCAGAGAAGTCACATGTAAGTCGAAAAATAGTCCAAAAAACTCCATAACGGCAAATCAGCAAGTACTTCTGCAACACTGCAAATTTGAAAAAAAATGCAGACAGATAGATTAAGATCGATCCGTCTTAATTTATGTGATATTTTTTAATTAATCACAAAAGATAATAATATATTTTTATATTTATTAATAATTTAATTTAAAAAAATTCATTGTACCCTTGATTAGGGGTGTTTACGGTTTGAATAAAAATTAATCCAAACCGATTAAATAAACTGATTTTATTTGAGTTTGTTTGATTTTAAATTTTTAATAACCGATTGTATTTGGTTTAGGTTCGGTTTTGTTTGAAAAAACGGAAGATTTATCTATGTATCCCAGATACATGCGTATAGATACATGTATCTAGTGGCGACTGACGAGTAAGATTTATCTATGTATCCAAGATACATGCATATAGATATACGTATCTAGTGCGATTCGCATATATCAAAGATACATGACTATCTCCCTCCTCATCTTGCTTGCCTCTCTCCCTATACAACGTATCTGGTAATAAAAATACATACATCTAGGTGTATCGTCCTCAAGATCTAATAGAAAATTCTTAATCTGTGTATAGGAGAGTGACGAATAGGAATTATCTATGTATCCCGGATACATACGTATAGACACATATATCTAGTGTGATCCTATTTGGATATAGTATATCTAGATCTCGAGATACATGCATTTGGATGTATCTGGACACATCAAAATATGATAAGATTCTTAATATTACAAATTAGCGTATATCTAAGTAATTAACTCATAAACTAGTGTCATTTCTGTAAGTTTCCAATTGATTAAACACTTACCTTAAAATGTTAATTTGAGCCGGCCCAAAGATAAGCCCAACTAAAGGCCCATATTGATGGAGGACAAGAAATTTGCAAGTCCCCCAATTTAACAAAAACTAACTTTGCCGCTCTAAACTTTGCTCCCCAATTTTTTTGGTCCAAATTCTTAGAAGTAGAGAGCCGTAATCGAAGAAGACAAAGTTCCAGTAGCATAATCACTTGTAAGCATTCGTTTCATTTTTCCTTTTAGTCGCAATTTGAGTTTCATAGTTGTAATATTACAGTATGCACACCAGTTGTTTGATAAAATGCTTAGCAGAAGTGTACATCTCTTATGTCAATTGATATTTTGCTTTTAGTTTGATAAATCATTGTGAATTGAAGTTTAAAATTGTGGGTGTCTTGGATTGATTGGTAAAGCAGAGAAAAAATTGAGATTGTGAAGAAAAAATGTGAATCTTTGCTATGATAGACAGTGATTCTTGATAGTATAAAGATTGAAGATTTGCTGTGAACTCCAGCCCAGCATGATAGTATGTAGACATGGTAGTGCATAGAGTAATTTGACATGTAAAAGCATTAGTTAAGTGCTGAGGTTCGTAAGCAAAGTTATGTAGAAACATAAGATAAAAATTGTAGAATTATAGTAGAAACTTCTTCTTTGTTCTCCTCTTTCATTTAGATTTTATTACTCTTTTCGTAACCGTGTTGTCAAAGGCGCTCTGAAGCAAGGCTCAAAACGTGTTGAGTGCTTTGCTTAGCTTAATGTGTGCTTCAGTGTCTCATCAAGGCTCTATCTAAGACTATGTTGCTCGGACTCCTCCAAAAATGTCGACGGGGGTGTGTCGGATCCTCCAAAATAGTGTATTTTTGAAGGATCCAACACGGGTGCGGCATAATTTTTGGAGAGTCCGAGCAACTTAGATCTAAGACATACTTTTCTTGTCAATGAGCCTCTACTGAAGAGGCAATATTAAACAATTGATATTTCATTTGATCGTAATATTTTTTTCCAATTTATTTGTCCATATATATGTTACTTATGCTTATAAATAATATGTTTTTTTCAATTGATAAATCTGTTTTTTCTCCATTTGCGTCTTTCTTTATCTTAGAGGAATTCTACTGATTTTTGAAGCACTGTCTGGATTGAAAGTAAATCTGGGAAAGAGTTGTATATTTAGTATAAATGCGGATGACTGTATAGGAGACTTGACAAATATTTTGGGGTGTCAGGTGGAAAAATTCCCTATAGTTTACCTTGGATTTCCATTGGGAGTGAGAAGGAATGACCAGAATATTTGGCAAGGAGTTTTGGATAGATGTTCCAACAAATTAACTCCTCCCTGGAAGAAACAATATTTGTCACTTGGGGGAAGACTCACATTGATTAACAGCATTTTAGATAGTATGCCTTCCTATCTAATGTCATTATTTGCTATGCCTGATGCAATTGAAAGAAAGATGAACTCTATGAGGAATAAGTTCTTATGGGAAGGAAATAGTAGCAATAAGAAGTTTCACTTAGTTAGATGGCAGGTGGCCACTAGTGCAAAGGAAAGGGGTGGATTGGGAATTAGAAACTTGAGATTGCACAACAAAAGCATGTTGTTTAAGTGGCTTTGGAGACTTAGCAGGAACGAAGGGGTGGTCTGGATCAAAATAATTGAAGCAATCTATGGTAGTAGACAAGGCTGGAATCCCCCTTCAAATATTTCATACACTAGAGGGGGAGTATGGAAAGGGATTTGTAAATTATGGGTTGAGTTTCAACAATTCACCAAATTGGAGGTGGGGAATGGAGCAAAAATTAGATTTTGGACGGACTTATGGAGGGTGATGTGTGCTTGAAACAAAAATTTCCTATTTTTTTCAGTTGTTGCAATAACAAAGATGGAGTTGTGGCTGATTTTTATTCCAACACGGGATGGCAGATGAATTTTAGAAGGAGTTTGAATGATTGGGAAATTGACGACTTTTGTCAATTGCTCCTTCAACTGGATTATACCCACATTGATCAGAGCAAGGGGGATTCACTAGTATGGATAGCTAGTAATGATGGAACCTTCTCAGTTAAAAAGTGCTAAAGCCTTCTAATGAAGCAAACGAGATTTTGGGATACTAGTTGGCCATGGAAAAGGATTTGGAGAACTAAAGCACCTATAAAGGTAGCTTGTTTTGGTTGGATTGCAGCATGGGGAGCTTGCCTTACACAGGATAATCTTCAGAAAAAGGGTTTTGCACTAAGTAATAGATGTTACTTATGTGAAGAAGATTTGGAGACTGTGAATCACCTTCTTTTGCATTGTAGAATAGCTAGACAATGTTGGGAATTTTTCTTCAGTATTTGCGGGATCTCTTGGATCATGCCTCAGCGTGTGAAGGAATTATTGGAGAGTTGGCAGCACCAGAGAGCACACAAACCTTTGAAGCAAATCTGGAGAACTATACCTTTGTGCATATTCTGGACTATCTGGCTAGAAAGAAATAAAGCTTGTTTTGATGGGCAAAAAGACCATATTTCTAGAATTAAAAACAAGTGTTTACATAATTTGTTTTGGTGGTGTAAAAGTAGTTTCCTTGATAATATAGATCAATATATGGAGTTTTTGGAGCTGCTAGGGAAATGTTGTAATTGACTGTATGGATATTCCCAGCAGTCTTTTGTAACTTTTGGTTTTGGTACCTTCTTGGTACTTAGTCAATAAACCTTTACCTTATAAAAAAAAAGCCACACACTTTATTTGTGCGTTGTGATTTAAGAACCAACGGACCTTAGATCTTTTTTGCACATTTCACTTTTTATAATACTGTTTGTGGTGTGTATGGAATTTGTTTAGATATCCTATTGGAGCTGATTGAATATGTTATTCCCGGCTTTGCCACTGCTCTTCACGATGTCTTCTTTTGATCATTTATTTGTGCTTGGAAGTGACAAGCCTAGAAAGAATTAATGTCTATGTTCTGTTAAAATTTTACTATGATAAGTTCATATGATGCCGCTAAATTTTCATTTGCTAGCCATACCATATGATTTGAAATTCTTACAATTTAGTCGAGCTTGATTTTGTTCCTATTTTTGTTTCCTTCTTTTTATGAAGAGTTGAACTATAAGAAGCTTCATGGCTTCAAGTAGACCGCGAGGCGGCAGTTTTTCCCGAAACATATCTAGTGCAGCTACAACTCAGATTCCTGGAGTTAAGCTTGGTCCGAATGGCACATCATTTCTTTCATCGGGCATTCCAGATCTTGACCGTAATTCCCACTACATCTCTTTTAGTGTCTCTTTTTCTTTGTCATTATTATTTCTCTTTCTATTATTACTAAAGAAACATATATGAACTTTTGTTCCATTTGTTTGTTATATTATCTTTTCAGAAATTTTGGGTGGTGGCTTTACTTTGGGAAGCCTAGTCATGGTTATGGAAGACCCTGAGGCCCCTCATCATATGCTTTTACTGAGAAATTTCATGTCTCAGGGCCTGATTCACAAGCAACCCCTACTTTATGGCAGCCCAGAAAGAGATCCACGAGGCTTTCTTGGAACTTTGCCTAGTCCAATGGCTTCTAAGGAGGAGAAGTCTCATGAACGACCTGCAGAACAGGTTTAAACCTTGCTTTCCTAACATCTTAATATAATATTATACATGAGTGTATCGTACATGATAATGTAGACCTTGTTGGTTCCTATAAGTTTGAACTTTTAGATCCACTTCAATTCGCAGGACGCAAATTTAAGAATCGCTTGGCAATATAAGAAGTACTTTGGGGAACAAAATTCAGAGGGCCAAAGAGGTATGAGCACACTTGATGTCTTATTTTCTTCAAGTCATTCACTTTTGAACTCATACGATGTTTAATGATTATTTCTCTAGATATGGATTTCAGTTGATTAAGGTATTTCTTTTCTTGCGAAATCCAAGATCAAGTTTGTTTCAAATTGGTCTTTGTCATGTGAAGAGGTGACTAAAGATATCTATGATATCATTTACTGGTTTAAGTGTAAAGAAAGAGGAAATGGATCTTGTCACGAGTCTGCTAAGGGGAATCTGCTGTGAGATTGACTCAATAATGCCCTAGGGGAACTAACAGATGAACCTTTATGTCTCTGGTGAAACGTTCAACAAAATGATGCTTTTTGAAGTGCCTATTTACTATTTTGCAGTTTGCTTAATGCCACGATAATATGTTTCTACACTTAAAACAGCTTGTAAGTATGAGTGGCACTGAATGTAGAAATAGTTCTGCGACCAAGCTCTCGTACTGAATATAACTTTTTGCCAGTTGAGACTTTCTTGTCCAGGATTTGGGTGTTAGTGATACTCCAGTTATGTTCATGAACTTTACTTCTAAAAGAAATTCTCGAAGGACATATGTTGACTATTAATCTGGTAGTCTCTGTTGATTTTTTAAACTCCTTGTTTCTTCCCACTTGACTCTTGAAATACTATCATCCATTATAAAGATATAAAGACGGGCAGATTGAAGACTTTGGGGTCAATAAGCGTTATATGTGTGAGTCATGTTTCTGTAATCAAGTACTTTGTGCAATGTTCTTTTTGTAGTTGCCCTCTCTCTACGTAGAATATTTCATATTCCTTTGTTTGTAATTATGCTGTTAATTGAGAGTGAGATTTATGCTGAATCTGAAGATTAGCGTGTGCATTATATATGCAGGTGGGAAAGCTGAATATTGCAACGACTTTGACTTGCGAAAGCCCCTAGAAAGGCACTTCTATAGTGGGCAGCGGGTTGATTGCATTAGTCTTCGAGATTCTCCGAATCTAGCGCCTCTACTTGAACGTTGCTCAACCTTTTCAACTCAAATATCAAAGTATTGGCATATCCTTTTTTCATGCATTCAGTTATAGTCAACTGGCTGTGATTTATGAACCAAAATTGCTATTTGTCAAATTTCAAGTCGCCCAATCAAGGAATGAGGATACTTCAACTATAACTGAATATGAGACGGAATAGTACTTTTTATTAGTTGTTCATACGGAATCTGAGATGGAATAGTACTTTTTGTTAGTTGCATCGTGAAACAATATGTGATATTGTTAATCATTCTTTTATTCAAAAACATCATCGTTGCATCTGAATTGAGAAACAATTACCGTTTCATGAAATATACACGCACACATATGATAGACATATTAAGCTAGTGATGTCATTGAGAAGAACTAATAAATTACTGATATTGTTAATGAAGCATCAAACTCTGCTATTTTTGTCAGTTTGTCCCCTTCCTGATATTGCTATGATCAGGACGACCTTTCAATTTGTTGTTTTTGTCAATTAAGTTATGTTACCTGTTTGAACTATATTGGTGTGAATTTTGTTTCTGTGGCTCCTTTAGTTTTGATTATATAGGATTGATCTGTTGAATATGTTGTAAGAGTTTCTCCTAATATAATGTCAGATCTGATGGCAACATCACATGTGCCGGTCGTATTGCCATTCAGTCACTATGTTCACCTCAGTGCGACTTCTCTGACAAGGTTATTTTCTGAATTTTGGTAACTTGTAAACTAGTTTATGCTTGTAACTTTTTCGCTTGTATAAATCACTGACCACTGTGGGACTGACTAGACTGTTAAAATCATACTCTTTTGTTGTTTGTATAAAGGTGGTTTCCATTTCTGGGTGGGGGTGGGAAGGAAGGGTGGCACGGAAGAACAAATGCTTGATGAAACTGTGCTCCATTGGGGTTCATGTTTCCCTGTGTGACAGACTGTTCATTGCAAAATTTGATGTTGTATTTGCATCTCGTTGTAGGATTGGGAGATGCTCTCTTTTATAAGATCCTTGAAAGGCATGGTTCGATCTTCAGGTGCCGTTGCGGTCATATCCTTTCCACCCTCACTTGTCTCACCAGCCTTTTTAAAGAGGTGGCAACATCTGGCTGATACCTTGATATCTGTCAAAGCAATTCCTGGTATACCTTTGTTTAATTCATTAAAGAAAGTTTCATCTTGTTTCAGTACAAAATGTGATTAAAGCTTGCTGCAGATGAGGACAAAGAATTGGCAAAACTCTTAACTGGTTACCAAGACATGCTGGGCCTTCTGAGTGTACACAAAGTAGCTCGCATAAATACACAGGTGAATAACCTTTTTTTGCATTAACTACAAGGTTTGATGACGTCCTAAAATTTTCTGGGGCACACTTTTCTTTACTTATTGTTGATAATGGGTAAATGAGCTTGGCTTTTAACTCAGAGAAACTAAACATTTTTTTAAAAACATATACGAGTCGACTGAATGGACTTTATTCTTGGCTTTTAGGCTTCTCTTCTTTCCTTATCTAAAACTTAAGTATGATTAAGGTAATATTATCAGAAATAATTGAGAAGTACCAGTAAGGTGGGACTTCGATGACAGGCTTTGAAAATTACAGAATAAAACACTTGTTTGGAGCTTTAATCAACATCCTTGTCTGTGGGCGTGTGTGTGTGGATAATATTTCTATCCATCAAACTTATCAGATAAGTTGATCCAAATCTTTTAACAGGTCCCTGCAATTTTGGAAGCCACAACATTCTCAATGAAGCTGCGGAAGCGAAGGGCATTAGTTTTAGAATGCCTTAATCAAGCCCCAGTTGATGGCTCAAGTGGAAGTTCATATGGTACTTCTGGTAGTTGTTCTGGAAGTTCTAAGACCGGGAACCTTGACTTCTAGTTAATATTATGCGTGTGACACCAATTTCTCTCAACCTATGTCATGCTCCTGCAAATGCTGGATTTGCTGATCTATGTCAGATTGCAAGGTTTAGTATAACTGTCCGTTGCAAGGTCCTATGAAAGCTGGATCTAGAAAACATTCTTATGTTTCTGTCACATATTCTCTGAACTTCGTCAAAGAAAGCTGTTCAAGAAGAGGATTGGCAGGACGCGTAGTTTTTCTCACTGTATCATAGATTCATAGTGTTTTACAGTAGCAAGATTTAGTTTACGATTATGACATGGATTCATAGCGAGAGCTTTAGTGCATCGGGCTGCCCTTTTTTTCTTTTTCTTTTTATTGTATTGAAGGATATGCATTACAGTAACTTATCAGTGTTGATAACTCCCACTGTAAGAAGCCTTTCATTAATCGATCGCTGTGTCTAGATTAATTCTTTCTATCATGCTTTGATTATATTTGTTTTGAACCGAGGATCTATTGGAAACAGCCTTTCCACCCTATAAAGATAGGAGTAATGCCTGCGTATATCCTACCCTTCTAGACTCCACTTTGTGGGATGACATTAGTATGTTGTTGTGTGGCTGCGTTGAAGATGGAAGACTTTCAACAATTTCCAATATTTGAGAAAGCTACTCATAATACATCATATATGTTTTAAACTAATATATTGAAAGGATATCCTGATGCACGAAGCATCCCATGTTCATGCATGGTCCATGATAGGGCTGCATTTCGAGGGTCTGTTTCTAAACTAATGCCATTTTATGCCCAAAACATCATAAACTACTAGAATAACATGAAACAGAACTCTTAGGTAACGTTGTTACACTCCACCTTTCCCAAACTCCACTTGTGGGATTACACTAGATATATTATTTTTGTACAACTCGGAATCACTCTGCTCGAAGGGTCTTACCACGTCAATGACAAACCGGTATTTAACGTCCCCTTTGGCGAGACGTTCCAGTGCAGTATTTACATAATCCATTGGAATGACTTCAACATCTGCTGTTATATTGTGCTTTGCAGCAAAATCAAGCATTTCTTGTGTCTCTTTCATCCCTCCTATCCCACTTCCAGCTACAAGCTTCCTTCCTGTCATTATACAAAGCATAGGAGCTAAAGTAATCGTTCATTCTTGCACATAAAAAGGGTAGCTCGATGCACTAAGCTCACACTATTCCCCCGGGAAGGGCCGGACGATAGTCTTTTGTACACAACCTTACCCTACATTTCTGGAAGAGACCGTTTTCACAGTTTAAAAAGGAAACAGGTAATCTACTCACCCATAAGCAATGGAAAGACTGGTAGCTCGACGGGTTTGTCAGGTGCACCAAGAAAGATAAGCTTCCCGTGAGACTTCAACAGCCCGATCAGTGGATCGAGGGGATGATCAGCAGAGACTGTATCAAGAATGCCATCCATTGTACCTATAGCAGCCTATGGATACAGGAACCAAAAGTTGAGTACCAAAATGTTATTTTTATGACAGTAGATGGTACAAGTACTGATTACCTGCAGCTGATCATGATCAGTGCTAACCAAAAACGAATCAGCACCAAGACGTTCAAGAGCTTCGTTCTGCTTTCTTCGAGATGTACTAATCACAGTCACCTTTAGCCCCATGGCCTTGGCAAACTTGACACCAACGTGACCAAGTCCGCCAAGGCCTACTACACCAACATGAAGTCCCGGTTTGTCCAGTCCAAAGTACCTCAATGGGCTGTACATTGTAATCCCAGCACAAAGCAGAGGGGCTGAAGCAGCTAGAGGCAAGTTTTCTGGTACATGAAACACAAAATGTTCATCGATAACTATCATGTTCGAGTAGCCTCCATACGTTGGTGTTCCATCATAGTAGATTGCATTATAGGTGGCTATTCCTTTGGAGCAATAATTCTCAAGATTGTTCATGCAGTCTTCACAAGATCGACATGATCCACAGTATCCCCCGACAGCAACTTTCTCTCCAACGGTGAACTTCTCTACCTTGCTACCTACCTCAGTTACTTCGCCCACGATCTCATGTCTACATCCATCAATTTTAAGCTATAAGAGTTAGAATCCAATTTGAACTATGAAATCTAATAGAGCTATTGAACTTGGAGATTGCAAAGAATGATTCTAAATTGAGACAAGACACATAACTTGACTTCAACTGACAACTAAACACTCTAACTTCGAAAATGTACATCTAGACACTTCAACTCGTTCACACTTTGTCACGTGGACACCTAACACTGATGTGACACATAAACTTCGGAGGTGTCTAGATGATCATTTTGTAAGTTGGAGTGTTTAATAACATAGGTCAAATTAAATAATGTTGTCGAGAATGTAAAAATTGAGACGATACCCGGGGACTAGAGGGTATAGAGAAGATCCCCACTCATTCTTCAACTGATGAATATCAGAATGACAGATACCACAGTAAAGAACCTTCAGTTTAACATCCTTATCGCCCGTTACCCTGCAACCACATCATTTGAACACCGAAAGAATACAAACATTAATCAAGATGATCACAAACAAACTCTTGTCCAAACATGAGATTGCTAGATGGACGTCGTGGTTGAAGTTAACTATAGTGTGAACAACAACAACAACGACATATCCAGTGTAGTCCCACAAGTAGGGTCTTTGTGCATACCTTACCCCTACCTTTGTGGGGTAGAGACGTTGTTTCTGATAGACGTGAACATCATAATTATTAAGAAAAAAAACATGATAAAAGGATGTATACCTTCTAAAGAAGTTGAATGGGGAGAGGAATCCAGAAGTGTCTCTAGCAGCCCAACCAAAAGCCTCAACATGGTGCATTCTTGATTATTTTTTTTACTAAAGTGTTCAGTGATTAACTCTATATTATTATGGTGTTTTAAGTATGGTACAAATTGCATTTAGTCAACTTTTTAGATAAATTAAGTTCTTTGAAAATTTTGCTTTGTTTACTACTAGAGTTGCCAATAAGGACTGGAAAGTGTTCTTTTGAATGGACCTTAAACAAAACATATTTGGCCTTCATAATTGACTTAAGATTTAAGTGACTGTAACAAAAAATGTTTTGTTTAGTTTCCACTCTTTGTTCAGTACCTGTTTGAATACTGAAATTCGAAATCTCTGATTAAAGATGGAGGTACCCTCTCGTAATCTTGGGTGGTCAACAAACAATGTTTGACATTGAAAATGACTAATAAAATATACCTTGTGTGTCCCAATTTATGCGACACACTTTTTTTTTAGTCAATTCTAAAAAGAATGATGCATTTCTATACTTAATAAGATGATTTATAGTCACACAAACATACTTATTTTAGACCACAAGTTTCAATAATCGTTCTTCCTTTATTAAATTCTGTGTCATGTCAAACAACATCACATAAATTGGTTCAGAGGGAGTATCATTTTTAGTTCAAGGGAATGTGATCAAGAAGTTGTGTTTTTTCTAGTAGTTTACTCATCTTTCTGAAGTATCAAAAGTGGCAAAACTCATATATCATTGTCACCATTATGACGATGGCATTTCGACCAGCTTTCTCACACCTTGACTAATCCATCAGGTACATGCTATCTCCCACTAGCACAAGGTACCAGGTAACTTGTTCCGAGAAAATGTTGAAATCACCTAATACTTTTCACCGCGTCTGAAGGACTGAAAATGTTCTATAATAAGAAATCACATAATTCCAACATTTGAGAAGCCACTCAAAATTTATTATGTATGCATTTTCTTGAGTAATGTTCCACAAGAAGAAATCAAAAGTCATCGTTTAACGCCCAAAACATCATGACGAAATACTAGAATTACATGAAGAAGAACTCATAGTCGTCTACTCATCTGGTTTGAGGGTCTTAGCAACGTCAATGACAAAACGATACTTGACATCAGCTTTAGCGAGACGTTCCATTGCAGTATTGACATAATCCATTGGAATGACTTCAATATCTGCTGTTATATTGTGTTTTGCAGCAAAATCAATCATTTCTTGCGTTTCTTTCATCCCTCCGATCCCACTTCCAGCTACGAGCTTCCTCCCTATCATAATACACAATTCTCGACTTATTTACACTATAACTAGGAACTAAAACACATTACTTGTATGGTCGTGCCAAAATCTAGATAGCAAGAGTATTCTACTCACCCATAAGTAGTGGAAAGACGGGTAGGTCGAGAGGTTTTGCAACTCCACCGAGCATGATAAGTTTCCCATTAGTCTTCAATAGGCCGATCAACGGTAGGACAGGGTGAGTAGCAGCAACTGTATCAAGAATGCCATCCATTGTGCCCATAGCAGCCTATCAATACAAGAACCATAGTTAAGTACTACAAGTCTATGAAACGTTATTCTATGACAATACACATTTGTTTTTCATTTTAGTTACCTGTAGCTGATCCGGATCAGAGCTAATCAAAAACGAATCAGCACCGAGACGTTCAATAGCTTCCTTCTGTTTACTTTGAGATGTACTAATAACTGTCACCTTTACCCCTAAAGCCTTGGCAAACTTAACACCAACATGACCAAGTCCACCAAGACCTACTACACCAACGTGAAGTCCCGGTTTATCAAGTCCAAAGTACCTCAACGGGCTGTAAGTTGTAATTCCAGCACAAAGCAGAGGAGCTGCAGCAGCTAGGGGCATGTTTTCTGGGACACGAACAACGAAATGTTCATCAACAACGATTATGTCTGAGTAGCCTCCGTATGTTGGTGTTCCATCATGGTACATTGCACTATAGGTGGCTATTCCCTTAGAACAATAGTTCTCGATATCGTTGTTACAGTTTTCGCAAGATCGACATGATCCAACTAGGCACCCCACACCAGCTTTATCCCCAACTTTGAATTTCTCCACCTTGCTACCAACCTCAGTTACTTCTCCCACAATTTCATGACTGTATATGATATTTACACTATCAGGTCACTCAAAAGATAACTAACGGTAACCAACCATAAAACGTAGGATTAGTGACATTGAAAATAAGACAGATTACGAGCTACAAGAGGTCAAGATATAATGAACTGCAAGATTCTCTTTGTACCGTCGGTGTATATAAGTTAAATCCTTAATGTTTCGACAAAAGACAAATTTTTCGTGTGAAAACGTAAATGAACTTACTAAGCTCCTATTTACTCTGGCTGCTATTACTCAAAAAATACTTCATGAGAATCAGTAGTTTCATTTATTTTTCTTTGAACTTCATACAGTTGCAAAACAACTTCTCTTGTTTAAATTTATGGTGATACCGTAGCCAAAGGTCCATCGGAAAAAAGCCTCAGAGATCTGTATCTCTGAGGTAGGGATAAGGTTTGCGTAAACTCTACCATCCCGAGACCCCACTATTATGTGGGATGTGACACCCCAAAATAAGATCAAGAAGTCCCATATCGGTAAAATCCAAGAGAGATGTTTGATATACAAGTAAGCAAACCTTACCCACTAGTGATGCATTTTAAAGTCGTGCAGGCCTAGACCCAAAACAGACAATATCACTAGTGAATTGACTCTAAAATTGGATAGATTCCGATCTATAGTCATTAGGACCCTCCTAAAACAATCTATTAAATTCATCAAGTTGTTCCAAAGGATCAAAACCGTAATAATTTGAATAATATAAAATTGAAAACATACCCAGGGACCATAGGATATTTAGAAAATCCCCATTCATTCTTCAATTGATGAAGATCAGTATGACAAATACCACAATAAAGTATCTTCAATTTCACATCTTTATCACCAGTTGCCCTGCAAACACAATCATTTTGAAACAAAAAATTAATCAAAATCTCGGATCTTTCAAAAATATCAACAAATATTTTTGAAGACTCCGAGCAATATCCACAAAAATGATGAATACCTTCTAGAGAATTTAAAGGGGGAGAGTGTTCCAGAAGTGTCTGTAGCTGCCCAACCAAAAACCTTTACAGGGTGCACTTCTTCTGGTGATTTTTCCATAACTCAATTCTTGAAATTTTCACTATTGTTGAAAAAGTTGAATAATGGAATAAAGTTGTGGTTCAAATATATAATAGTAATAGTAATATTGGTGGTGGAACTATGGAAAATGGGTGAAATAATGTGCAAGTGATGGGCGATTCATTAATTAAAGGTTTAAATAAATAAACATGTCTTTATTTTAAAAATATGCAAATCTAAATTTAGTCGGATCAAATTTAAATATTAACATGAATTACAGTAAGATGATTGAGATTATTTTATTCTTGGTTAGAGGTTTCGAGTTTGAGCCTCTGAAAGTGGATCAGATCTTGTTGAAAGTGTTGTCTCCAAAAAATGAGCGAACATAGATTTAATCTGACTTAAATACGAATACGGAACAGAAAATAAAAAGAAAAGTGTGGAACAGATTGACGTCATTGGTGATGTATTAGAGAACTAAATTCTTCGATAGTGTTGCCAATATGGACTGGTTGTTATAATGTCTAAAAAAAAGTGATGTTTTTGAATAGTCGTTAGACAGAATATATTGATTTTTTTTAATAATCGCGATATTTGAACATGCTTATGTTTAATTTTGCTCATAAAATTTGAACGAATGAAAAAAAGTCATTTAATATTTTTATTTCGATAGAAAAGTGGGCTTGAATCTCAGAATTTTCAATTGAATTTATTGATCACTAGGTTATACACGGACCTAACATTGGCCATCTTAAATGGGATGGTTAATTCTTTAACATAATTTAGACAAGTTAATCATGTTTGTTATACCGTCATTATCTTGTCATTTTCTCTAAAGTAAAAAAAGGTCAATGAAATTAATTATCTTATCTTATCAAGTTCATAGTATTAAATAATAATGTGAACACGTGGATTTTTTTTTGAAAATGACTTTGGAAGTTGGAATCCAATATTGTTAGCAGATTATAAAAAAATAATCGATAATTATAAGTGTGTGATTCTCTAAATAAACAATTACATTTTTGTATATATAAGTGTTTGCAATAAATTTTAAATATATGGAAAATAAATCAACCACACAAATAAAATATGAAGGAACATAAATATTTTATTGATAATAGTGCGGGTACAATTTTGTTCCTCCTTGATTCTCCTCTCATAAGATTTATTCATGATTTGAGGGCCATTAGTAACGTATTTCTCGAACTAAAATGATTTAGATTTGACCTCTATATGAATATTCCATGACTTTTCTGGAATATATCGATATGTCTTTTAAGGAAATTTAGTATAGGCATGAACTAGGATTTAGGGTCACAAATTTCAATGTCTACAGTCTACAATAGGTCAAGGAGCGACTATTTTATTTTTACACATTCATTTATTTAAAATTTGAAAATTACAAAAAAAAAATTAGAGATGAAATCGTAAAAAAATTGATCAGACTAACAATGCTTATAAGTCACAAAATCAAAAGTATCAAGAATGACCAATTCATAACTTTTATCTTATTTTGACAAGAGCAAGATGAGTGATATATTTGGTGAGCGTCCGTGAAGAACACAAGCATTGATATATTTCATCAAGAGAAAGGAGGTAGACAGATAAGAAGGGGGGAGGGAAATCGAAAAACTTAGCTTTTCAGAGCGGACCATTAAAGGTTGTGATAAAATAAGACAAACAACAAATTATTTGTCTTTCAAGTTGTGAACAACTTACATAACTAAGCAAAGACACAAACATACTAAAACAAGACATCTTTAAAAACACACACAACATTAAGAAGATCAACAATGATTTTCAAGAACCAAAAAAATTTGGTTTTGAGATTAAACATTGTTCATTTTTTTGCCCATATCTAGCACGAATCGATACTTGACATCGGATTTAACAAGGCGTTCCAATGCTGTATTCACGTAGTCCATCGCTACGACTTCAACATCTGGTGTTATGTTATGCTTTGCTGCAAAATCTAACATTTCTTGAGTCTCTTTCATTTCCCCCATTGCACTCCCAGCAATTGTCTTCCTTCCTGTTTTCCACATTATACACTTATACTTCAATATGAACTTAAATAGTTTAAAGAGTACGTAACAACAACGATAATCTGGCATAATATATAACAAACACTTAAATTTGGCCTTAAATGACAAGTAAACATTATATCCCAACTTTGAGAGTGCATATCTGGACATCTCAACTTGGTCTCAATTGACAACTAAACACTCCAACTCGCCCCACTGTGTCTCGTAGACACTTATGCTGATGTGACACATAAATTTTAGAGGTGTCTCACTACTGAACAATCACTATTCTCTCATTGGAAAATGTGTGTCTATTCCGACAGATATTTTGATTGAATCGGTGGAAAAAATAATAATAATGTTTTCATATAGAAAGTTTCTCACTATTTCATTGAAAATTTGTTTGTCACCATGCATTTTTCTAGTAAGACGGTTCGGTTGGAAAATTATGATCTATAGCATAACTTTCCAACTGATCAACCGTGGAAAAAACCTTTGTTTCTAGTAGTATCTAGATGATTGTTTTGTAAGTTGGAATATTCAACTGACACAATGAAAATGAGTTGAGGTGTCTAGACGTGCATATTTTATATTTAAAGTTAAGACTAAATTTGAACGTATATTTATGTATCATGACCAATATACAAAATCGAACTATAAACATTAGGACTTATTTATATTGTGTTTTATCTTTAGCTAAGTCAACGTAGAATTCGAAGAGTAAACTTACCCAAGATTAAAGGAAACACTGGCATTTCAAGTGGTTGAGGAATTGCACCAACTATAACATGTTTACCATGAGGCTTTAACATACCAAGATATGGTAAAAGTGGATGAACTGCTGAAACAGTATCAATAATTCCATCCAATGTGTTCATTGCACCCTGTTACATTAATTCAAGATTTTTTTAAAAAATCATAAATTTCAATTAGAGGTGACAAAATCGACCCAATCTTCTAATAACCTGTCCAAGTTTAAATAGGTTGAGTTATGACCAGTTTGTTGATTTGGTTGAACCTAAAATGATCCATCATGATAGTGTAACACGACAGATTAAAATGCATGTTTGACCAAACTTCTAGAAAGTCAAATGTTTTTGTATCTCACTTTACAAAAAGATTTAATTTGATAAAGTAGAGGTAGTTGCTTAAACTTTTTTTTAAGAAGTAGCAGAAGTTAAAAATAATAGTTTTTTCTCCGGAAGGTCTTTTGAAATATTGGTCAAGTACAACTAACTTGCACTGATATTGGCAAAAGTGTTTTTCAAAATGATTATCAAAACACAAACTGTTTTCTTTAAAATAACTTTATGAAAAGTAGTTATAAGTAAAAACACTTTTCAAAATAAGTAGAATTTTAAAGTTTGACCAAATAAGCTAGATATGAAACATGTTATGACTCACATTTGACCTATTTTGACCAAAACCAACTTCGAATGGACTGGATCATGATTCGTTTATTAATTTAATCTGACACGCTCAATTACCCCCTATAATTTTAAACAACATTGCATATACGATATTCATTTAAAAGACAAAAAATCCCCGAATTATACAAACCTGAATTTGCTCAGGATTGTTGCTAAGTAAAAACTTATCCGCACCGAGATGTTGAAGGGCTTCCTCTTTTTTACTAGGAGAAGTACTAATAACTGTGACATTAGCCCCAAAGGCCTTAGCAAATTTCACAGCCATATGGCCCAGCCCACCAAGGCCCACAACACCAATGTTCAATCCAGGCTTATCAAGCCCATAATATTTCAATGGGCTATAAGTTGTGATACCAGCACATAACAATGGTGCAGCTTCCATCGGTAAATTCTCCGGCCAACGGACCGCGAAATGCTCATCAACAACCATGATATCGGAGTAACCCCCGTACATCATCGTTCCGTCGATGTACATTTGACCATATGCTTGTATTTGTTTAGGACAATAATTTTCAAGATCATTTGAACAATTGTCACATTTTTGACATGATCCTACTAGACATCCAACACCAACTTTGTCGCCAATCTTAAATTTATCAACTTTGTTACCAACTTCTGTCACCACACCCACAATTTCATGCCTATAATTAAAAAAAAAGGTACATAAATGTTAGAAACATTGATAAATTAAATGGCAACAAGTTGTAGTAGGGGCATGGTGTATATTGTATAGTTATTGACTCTGTTGTTAGTTCACCAACATTTGAAGTCAGCATTAAATGCTAACTTTATTACACACTCTCTCCCTCCGTCAGAAATTATTTATCGTGATTTGCTTTTACACTCCTCTTAAAAACATATTTTAGGAGAAGTTTATGATTATTGTACTCCTATTTATGTCTTAAGATATACTTCTTCTAATTACTTGTCCATTTTTCTTTTTTAGTTATCCTTAATTACTTGTCCATTTTGACAAATCAAGAAAGGATAATTTTTTTTACCTATTATATCCTCAATTAATTACTTTGAAAAATGTTGAACTTTTTGAAAATCTTTAGTTTTTAATTCATCCACTTCATAATTAATAAGGGTAAAATGATAAACTCACTATGTCATTAATTGTTTTCTTAATAAGTGTATCAATTCAAAAGTGGACAAGTAATTAGGGGCATAGGGAGTAGTAATCATCTTCTATTTATGTGTCATCTCAATCAATTGAGTTGTCTGTAGTGTTCAAAAACAATTACTACTCCCTCTGTCTCAAATTACTTGTCGTGTTTCTTTTTTACACACCTTTAAGAAACATTAATTAGGAATGGTTTAAACTATTTTACCCTTATTTATGTCTTAAATCACTGTTAATTGAATATTTACTCTGTTTACGTGTCATCTCCATCAATTGAGTTGTTTGTAGTCTTCAAGAATAATTATTGCTACTACTTCATTTGTCTCAAATTATGTGTGGAAGCTCGGGGATTGAATACCCTGTGATTCTCTTTTACCTCCCCCTAAAAAACATTAATTAAGAGTTCTTTTTGGGACTATTTTATGCTTATATATATTTCGAGATCGATATAATCACTCTATTTATGTATCATCTTCATTAATTAAGATATTTATAGTCTTCAAAATCAGTAATTACTAAGGGTAAAATAAAAATACAAGATAAGATAAGTTACCTGCTACGACAGATTAAAAGTACAAAAATTATAATTAAACCTTAATGAGTATTTATTAGATAAAGTGAACTTCTTACCCAGGTACAACAGGATATCTGGTGACTCCCCATTCATTCTTGAGAAAGTGAAGATCTGTGTGGCAAACTCCACAATACAAGATCTTGAATTGCACATCTTTCTCCCCAGTAGCCCTGCACCATACATACATTAAATTATTTTTCTAAATAGTACACGAAGCATCTCGTGTTCACACAAAGTTCGAAAAAGAGTTGCACTATTAAAAAACACTATTTTCCATTAAAATTTTGTGCTTATTTCCACAGTTATTTTGATTGAATTGGTGAGAAAAAAATAATAATAGTGTTTTCACATGAAAAAATTAGGAAACTTTTAGTACGTTAGTGAAAATGAATTTGTTTTCCATCATGCGTTTTCCTAGCTAGTGAGCTGGTTCGGTGATAAATAGGTGGAAAAAACACGTTTTATAACACAGGTTTCTCATTGATTCGCGATGAGAAAAGCCTCTATTTTAAGTAGTCAAGATTCCACAGTTCGAACTTGTGATCACCTATAGATCACACAGAAATAACTTTACAGTTGCTCAAAGACTTCCCTTCAAAAGATGAATGCTCTAAAATTCAATGCAAAAGAAAAAAATTACACAATCAAATCATCTATATAAGATATATGTCATATGATAAGCATTAATTTGTAGTCATATAAGAATGATAACTAACATGTTATGATAAGTTAAACTACATTACATAATTAATAACACAAAAGATCACTGCACTGTCAGTTTATATAACTTAAATTTGATTATTATTTTTTATACATATATATAACTATAATTTGAACTTGTAATAACATAATGAGTACCTTCTTGAGAAGTTGAAAGGAGTAAGAACACCAGAAGTATCTCTAGCTGCCCATCCAAATGCCTTAATTGGATGTTCTTCTTCTGGGGATTTTGCCATTTCTCCTAAATAAATAAATAAAAATATAGCACAAAGAAAATAGCTAGATATATAAAATATTAAAACTTTGAATGTCTAGAAAAAATAGACTGAGGAAACTCAAAGGGAAAGCCAATATTTATACTAGTTTGATAAGGTTTTTGCTTTTATTGCTATTTTTACTTGTTTCAAAAAAAATATTTAATGGAGTTTAGGCAAAGACAAATTTTCGTTATCCGTCTCGAATTATCTGTCGTGTTTATTTTTTTCACATGATCCTTAAGAAAATATTTAGTTAGGAGTTTTTGATTATTTTGTGTGATTTTGAGATGTAATCTTTCTGCATTAAATATTTTTTTTAATTTATAATGTGTCATCTTGAAGTGTTAGAAATTTTCAAGAACAATTACTATTAAGGGTAAAATAAAAAAAATGCTTTTGAAGTTTTGAAAAGACAAATAATTGACATAATTATTTTAACGATAGATAATTTGAGATGGATAGAAGAGGTGGATATGAGACCTAATGAATAGGTATTTTTGAGGGTAAAAGTAGTTGTAAAGTTAGAGAAATGTAGTAAATGATTGTCATAATGGTGCAACTACCAAGTTTGATAAAAGTTAATATAAAGATAATTATTTGCAATCAATTTTGGTTTTTGTAAAATTGAAAAATTTTAAACCTAACAACTAATTTTTAATACATTAACTAAATAAATGCATTACATGATCTTGTAGTATATATTTTTATCACTTAATGATTGTATATATTTTTATCACTTAATAATCATTAAAAGTATATATTTTTATTTAATTAAAATAAATTAATATCACCTGAGAATATGATTTAGTATTAGACAATAGAGTGGATGATGAATTATGAGATCTAACGCACGTTTAATCTAGCAAAAGTAAAAAACATTATATGATCATTCCTGTATATTCAAGTTTTGATGGATAAAATTACTCGATATCAATAAAAGATAATAAATATTTTTTTCGTTTCAAAATAAATGATGTTTTTAATTTGGACACACCATTTTAAAAAATTACACCCATGTATAGAGAAAATAAGAAGTTTTTTGGAAGAAAAATGCGACTCTTTAATGATATAAACTCCATGTATTAAAATAAGAATAATTTTGGAAGAAAAAAATTATTTTAATTCTTCTTAATTAGGTATAACACAATTTATATTAGTTATATATATTTTGAAACGGAAAAATATTTAATAAAATAATTACATTAATTAAAATATGCTTAAACTAACTATGACACTACTATTACGAAAAAGTACTTCCAATTAATATAACCACAAGATATGGACAAATTATGGGTGCAGCGTAGGTTTGGCAGAAATAATCTTGAATTTTTTATGCATGTGATACATATAAATGCAAAATATTGGTTTGGTACTAAAGAAAATATTTTTTATTTTTTAAACGTTGAGTTAGTTAAATTTTTGGACAATAACTTTTTAGGAGAACAAGTTTCTTAAAATGAGGAATATAATTTTCTTAGTAAAATTATGAAACAAGTTTTTTTTTGTTTTTTTTTTATGAAATAAGTTTTATAAGTGATATTATTGTGTTATTTCAGCCAACTTTTCAGTACATCTCATCTTTACTTTTATCGTTGAAGTCTTTGTCATCCCACCATTCTATATCAACCTTTCATAATATTTTTCTATATTATATATAAATATTTTTACTTACATATCAAACATAATAAAATAAAAGGATTTTTCATGAACGGTATGAGTTCGTAGAATTTAATAAATTTAGCTCAATTTTTATTTAATAGTATATATAAACTAAAAAATTAGATATTGATAATTTTAAAAGACTAGAATTCAATATCTTGAGCAAAATCAAATTTAAAGATTGAGAATTATGAAAAAAAAAATTGGCTAATGGACGTGCCATGTCAAATTATTGGATCAAACATGTCAAAATAGTGTAACTTGACGGATCAAAATGCAACTGAATTCAAACATATAAAAACAAATTTGAAGATTAGGAATTCAAAATAAAAAAAGATTTAAGGGTGAAAAACACCCTAATGGCCAAAAATCTACTATTTTGGCCATAAAATGTTGGTTTTATTTTAAATTCATAACGATAGTATTCAGATCAGCTTGCATGCATATTTAATCAGCTTTTAATGTTTTTCCAATATCGAGCACGAATCGATACTTGACATCCAATTTCGAAAGACGTTCCATAGCAATATTCACATAATCCATCGAAACAACTTCAACTTGAGGTGTAATATTATGTTTTGCTGCAAAATCAAGCATTTCTTGCGTCTCTTTCATTCCTCCAATAATGCTTCCTCCCATTATTTTCCTACCTGAATATTGAAGAATCCAAATTATAAAGAAATAAAAAGAGAATTAAGAAAATTGGTGCGTGGAATACATCGATAAACTCTTAAACATTCAATAATTTATGTAGACATTTAAATTACGACATGTTTGAATTGAGCATCTAAACACGTGGTGATAAAGTGTTTATATTACCAGTTCAAATTTCAAAGAAAAGCTTTTGCGTGTATTCTCAAGGTCTATTATGTAGATAAGTTAACTATATAAAAGGTCATCTCCTTTAATTATATACATCAGTCTCAATTGGAACAAGTCCAAGGCTTTACGATTAATTGAGGCTAATACATATAATTAAAAGAAGTGACATCTTTTTAGTGGTTATACTTATCTACGTAATTGACACTCTTTTAAATTTTGAGCCAGAAGTGTCTAATATTAACACTTTATCATGTGTTCAAACACTCAATTGACAATAATTTGAGCGTCAAAATAAAATTTATTAAAAGAATTATCGATATATTCCGCCAATAAAATTCAGTAAAGATTATTTATTTATTTTTACCCATAAGCAAAGGGAAAACTGGCAATTCAAGTGGCTCTGGTGGTGCACCAACCATTACAAGCTTTCCATGAGGTTTTAATATATTGAGCAATGGAGCAATTGGATGTTCTGCTGAAACTGTGTCTATAATTCCATCTAATGTGCTTGTTGCACCCTGCAAAAGAATAATAATAATAATAATAATAATAATACTAACTCATACGATATCTGATATCCACATATATGCTTGTCAACTCATAGACACTATACAATACTCACATATTCAAGATATATTTATGTGAAATAAGTAATACAATTCGACAAGCATTAGTTAATTTAAAACCACAAGACTAAAGGCATTTTGGTTAATTCGACATATCATTAGTTTAAGACCACAAATTCAAATATCTTTTTACTTTCTAAAATTTTGTGTCAAGTCAAAATCAGACAAATAAATTAAAACGAAGAGGATATTCACCAACACATCTTAATCCAAGCAAACATTAGAGGACTTTATGATCCGACATGTACATTGATTCAATCCTAACTCACATATCATTTTAATAGGTGAACAACGTTCAACTTAATACATCCTATAGTCCTTGGATGGCAAATATATAGTCGATATCGAGATGCAAAGTAGTTAATAAGTGTATAATAATTGTAATTTTCAAGCATAAACATAGAAAAATACCTTAATTTGTTCTTGATCATGACTAATCAAGAATGAATTAGCACCAAGATGTTTAATAGCTTCATCCTTCTTATTAATTGAAGTACTAATAACAGTCACATTGCATCCAAAAGCCTTTGCAAATTTTACAGCCATATGGCCCAGCCCACCAAGGCCCACAACACCAATGTTCAATCCAGGCTTATCAAGCCCAAAGTATTTCAATGGGCTATATGTTGTGATCCCAGCACACAACAATGGGGCAGCTTCCATCGGTAAATTCTCCGGCCAACGGAGCACGAAATGCTCGTTGGCCACCATGAGATCGGAGTAGCCTCCGTATGTGGTGGTTCCGTCATAGTAAGTTGTACTATACGTACCAATGTGGCTAGGGCAATATTGTTCGAGGTCATTGGTACAACTATCACATTTTCGACATGATCCTACGAGTACTCCAACACCTACATTGTCCCCCACCTTCACTTTTTCTACCTTGCTACCGACCTCGGTTACCACGCCCACGATCTCGTGCCTGTAAAAATACACGTAAGATATTGTTTGAACAGAGGTTCGATATCTAAATAATTTTTTTTTGAAAAGCTTAAAAAATGTTTCTATATTTAACATCGTCTACTTGTCAATCGATTGATCGACTTTTATTGTTTAGAAACGAAATTTATCAAAATATGTTCACCTATAAGTAGTGGAGATAAGATAAAATGGTAGCATTTATATATGCTAAAACACATGAAACTCATTATTACTACCTATACAAGTGCATGTGTGTAAGAATTGAGAACAAATGTATTAATTTTGTTTGCTAATTTAATAAATACTACAAGGAAAAAAAATTAAAAGCTATTGACTTATTGTTTAGTTCATTTTTACTCGATCCATTTGTTATCTCATATTATCGATTCAGCCACTTGAATAGACTTACATTGTTCTCTCCTCATAAATAGTCTTGACTAGCTCTCTAGTCAAAAGTAAGAATTTAAACGTGTCAAAATTTAAATTCGAATTGATCTTAATCCTGATAAAAAAATATTATTTTTGCATTAATTACACAGAATAATAAGCAATCATATGAAAAGACAAAAAAAAATGAAATAATTATAACATATGCATCTTAGATTGTACTAAAAACAAGTGAATTTATGACTACCACATATAGTGTTTGGGGCCATAACATGTTACATGCAATTATTAATAGGTAGGTAGGTACAAACAATAATAATACTATCCACTGTCAAAAGTCCTCCATTGTGAGTTGATGTTATAGTGGTAAAATTTTGACACTTATCTTCAAAGAGTGGTCCATTTTATTTTTTCATCTGATATTTGATATAAGCATTAAGATAAGAGCCGATTCAAATTTTTAAAACCTTAATATAATTTACATAGACTTAGAATCTATATTGAGATATTATCAATTTGGGAGATATTGCAAGTAATTATAAAAAATCATTTTCTCTACTTTAAGTGACTTTTTTGCCTTACAAATTTGGGAGATAAATATGATACAACAATTGTGATATAAAACAATTCCGAAATTACTAATCCCACAACAAAAAACTCCTACTAAATGTAGAATAAGTTAATCTCAAATTTAATGATTGGAGAAAAAAAGAAAAAGAAAAATAAGTTGATCAAAAGATAAAACAAAATATTTTCCTTGGAAGTTTTTGTTTCAAACCAAAAAGGAAAGACAAACAAGCAGGCCAGAGGAAACAAGGTGAGTGAATTTATGCAATTTTATTTTCTCTCCATTTTGTAGGTAAACAACGATAACATACTCAATGTAACTTTATAAATGGGATCAGTAAAGAATAATATATATATAGACCTTATTTCTATTTTTAAATATAGAGAGGTTGCTTTCAATAGACTCCAGCTCAACAAAAGTGTAATCATAACAGAATAGAAAGAAAAATAATAACAACAATAAACAAATCAGTCAAAGTAATATATAGATTATAGCAAAATTTAAGAAAAAAATACTAAAATACTAGTTAATTTTCCAAAATTTAAATATTCTTCAAATAATGAATTTACCCAGGCACAATAGGGTATTTGGAATTATCCCATTCACTCTTGAGCATATGAAGATCTGAGTGACAAATTCCACAATACAACACTTTGAATTGTACATCATTCTCCCCAGTAGCCCTACACACACAAATAATAATATTAATAATTAAAAATAATAAATAAATAATAATAATAATAATAATAATTAAGAAAATTAGAGATTGAGCATTTTAAAACACGATGATCTTAACAAAACTAGAGTTAAACTCAATATTATGTATAATCATGGGTGGAGCCAGAGGGAGCGGAAAGGGATCATCCGGACCTTCTTTGATGTAAAAAATAATATATACATAATTAAGGTCAATTTTTATGTATGATAAACTTCATAGTGAAAATTGTTTTATTATGTACAATTTTAAAAATGTACATAGTATGTAGACACAAATCGATCTAAACACCACTATATTAAAAAAGAAAAGGTATATATACTAATTAATATGGATTATATAGCCCTTAATCAGAATTCTCGAGTTCGAGTCTTTGAGAATGATTTTTTCTTTTTATTTATAGTGTCTCATTAAAAATGAATATGAAACACGCAAATTCTCCAACCCTAATATGAATATCTAATATTCAGTGGGGAAAAAAAACTATACCTTCTTGAGAAGTTGAAAGGAGAAAGAACACCCAAAGTGTCTCTAGCAGCCCATCCAAATGCCTTAATTGGGTGCTCAATTTCATGGGATGATTTTGCCATTTTTTCCCCTCCAAAATAAAGTTAATTAAAAGTCACCTAAAAAAATAAATAACCAAAACAAAAGGTTGAAACAGAAGAAAATGTGTATAAAATTAAAACCAAATGGCCATTTGGTATTCATATTTATAAAAAAAAAAAAAAAAAGAGTTAGATTTTGGTTGATTGGTCCAATTATTTCTTAGTTTCTAATCTCCAAAGGATAAAAACGTGCAAAAAGAGATAAAATAAATAAAGGCACACTTTTAAAATGATTTTTTCTTTTATAAATAAAATGATATATATATACATATATATTTCTATTCGTTTTATTTGATCTATATTGACTTCACAGTGTCTTTAAAAAAAAAGTTGTTAGGGGTTTATTTTTCATAAATTAACCTTATTAATTATGTTTTGATAATTTAAATTTGACAACTTATATTTTATGTAATTATTAATGATAACGGTGTAGAATTGGGAGAAAAATAATGAATTTCTCTTAATTTGCTAAAATAGACCAGTAAAGAAATAATAATATATTTTTAGTATATATACACGCTAAGTAAAATAAAATATATTTTTAGTTAATGCTTTCTTAACATTTAATGTAAAAATAAATAACATAATTATTAATCCTAAACTTTTTTTAAAAATCCTACCAAACATGAGACAAACTAATCCTTGAAGTTATAATCCTTTATCCCTCAAAATAAACGTTAAAGTTTTGTTTTGAAACAAATAAAAACATGATTGGAGGAAAAAGAGAAAAAAGAAATTATTATCCTTGGCATTTTTGTTTCAAACCAGAAAAGAAAGACAAAAAAAACAGGCCTTATGGAAACAAGGTAGGTGATTCTATGAAAAAAAAAATCTGAACTTGGTGCTTCGTCTTTAAACTATTAACAACGTTAAAAACATCACTCTAATTGACTAGTTGAACTTAAATACTTATGCAAATGACAAATATCAGATACATAGACAGCACAATTAAAGTTCTCATTTATAAATACGTGCATTGAGAACCTACTTTTAACAAAGAGTAGTCTAACACGATTATAAGTGGGATCCAAAGAGGATCGTGTGATGTAGATTGTACCCCTACGTTGGAAGATAGAGAGATTATTTTTCGATAAGACCTTTGACTCAAGAAAAAACATAACAAAACAATTAAGATCAATGAGATTATTACATGCTTCAATGAAATGGGAAAAGGTAGAAACCATTGCCCTTCAATTGAAATTTTAGTGAACAAATAGCAACAATAACCAGACAGTATAATTAATTAAATAATTAGCCCTTTCTTATGTCATATATATATATATATATATATATATATATATCTTAAGAGGTCATTGAACTATAGGAATTTATCTAGCAAAGCCATTAAACTTTGTTTTATATCAATAAAATCACTCAATTTAAGACATTTATCTACAAAAATCATTCAACTAAAATCAATTTAATATAACAAAATAAATTATTTTTTAGGCCATATAAACATGAACCCCATAAATAAATAATTTTAAAAAAAAGCCATTTTATCCTATTTATCAATGATTCAGTTCTCTGTTTCCAGTTACAAATGAAAATAAATAAATTTTGGGTGTAAAATTCATATTCATAAGAGATCCACTATCACATTACAACCCGCTAGCAACATAAATGTAATGAAATTCTATAAATCACATCAAGGAATTGAAAATAAAAACTACACGTTATTACTCATTAATTGTTTTGGGTTATACACTATATTACTCATTTGTTTATATTATAATTAAATTAATATGTTTGTATATGGAGACTGGAGTATCTAATCAATAGATGATTACTTCAGCCAAAAAAAATCTTTTACGAACAGTGGCACAAAATGTAGAAAATGAATATTGAAGCAACGTGGGTATGATGCAGGTTTATGTGTAGCGGGTTGAAAATATAAAATTTCAAAGTTGTGAAATTCATATTTATATGGCATATAAAATAATTTTATTTGTTATGTCAAATTTATTTTAATAATAAATTAGAAAAAAAACATAATGTGTTTTTGATAATTTATTATGTCTTGTTAAATTTATTTAATGAAAAATGTTGTTGAGTGATTTTTGAAGATAAAAGCTTTAAGTTGAGTGATTTTATTGATATAAAATGAAGTTCAATGACTTTATTTGATAAATTCTCATTGTTCAACGACCTTTTAAGAGATTAACTCATATATATACTAGTTTTGACGCACGTGCATTGCACGGGAATATCAAACCATGTACCACACTATTTTTGAAAATAATGTGAATATTATTAAATAAAAAAATAGTCACTCTTAAATTCTCTTAGCTACACCTCTTAAATATACTTTATCCTCCCTTTCCCATAGTGCATTACTTTGTTATTATTGGTGTTCTTACCTTTAATATAATATAACATAAATAAATATTGATATAAAATAAATAAGATATACTAATTTGGATGTTTTTAGTTGGAGTATTAGATTAATTTAACATTCATGTTAGGAAATGTTCTTATTTCACTGAACTTTGAGATTATCAACATTTGTAAATCAAACTTGAGGTTTTATGAAGAGAAGAATAGAAAACAAAAAAATTTGCATAGTTTAAAAATGTGAGGAAACCCCTCCATTTGTAGTTAAAAATGTATAGTATTAGTATGTGCATATTGTTTCTTATCATAAAAATATAGAAGATATACTAAATAGGGTGTTTTAAGAAGAAGAAGAAGAAGAATGAATATTTTTTTTAAAAATGTAGTTTTAAAATTTGAGGAAGCCCCTCTTTTTATAGCCAACAAAGGGTAGTGTATGAAAAACTGATTATTGTGCCTTATCAAAAAAAAGTCACAACCCTTTAGAAAAGTCACAACCTTTCAGAAAGGTTACAACTCATTAACTATTTGGAAAAGTCACAACTCTTACGAAAAGTCGCAACCCTATAGAAAAGTCACAACCCTTCGAAAATGTCACAACTCATTGGAAAAGTTGTAACTCTTCGAAAATGTCACAACCCTTCAATGTGAAAAGGTGTCTCGCTTTAATATAATATAATATAATATAATACACATAAATAAATATAATACAATATAAAATATTGAAGATATACTACATTTGGTGTTTTAAGTTTGGGGTATTATAATAAATTTACATTTAAGTTAAGTAGTTCTTTCTTTTAAGGTAGTATAGATAGATATAAAAAGACACATATAGATTGGTCCGATTTTAATTTGATATGAAATTTTAAAAAATAAAGAAGACTTTTAATTTAAGGATCATATGTAGAATATATAAAAATATTTTTTTAACTTTGTGGTCTTAAAGATGTCCCCCCTTCCCTCCCCCCTCCACCCCACCCCCACCCAAAAAAAAAGAAAAAAAAGAAGAAGAACTTTCTATATTAAACTGAATAAAATTATTAAATGTACTTTGAACTCTTCAAACAAATTTTTGGTCAAATATTTTTTCTGCAACAGTTTGAGACTTTTCAGATTCTGAACACCAAGTTATAGTTTGTGCAACGGATAATCATTGAACTTCTTGTTAAGTAAAAGTTGTTGCAAAAGTATATTTCATGGCTATGAAAATGAGTACAAATTAATTATCAAGATACTTTTCTCGTTTGAAGTTGAGTGATTTCATTCTCCTTGTTGCATCAATTTCTGTTGATCTATCTAATTTACCCACAAAAATATTATAATTGCATAATTGAATAACTCTCACAATCTTCCTTGTTTTAAGAAGAAGAATAGAAAACTTACAAAACTCGTAGTTTAAAAGTGTGAGAAACCTCCTCTATTTATAGAAAACAAAGGATAGTATGAAAATGTGTTTATCGTGTCTTTTCAGATAAGTCACAACCCTTCAGAAAAATCACAACTTTTCAGAAATGTCATAACTCATCGAAAAAGTCTCAACTTTACAAAACACTCACAAGCCTTCGAAAAAGTCACTACCCATCAATGTGAAAAGGTGTCTGCTTTTTATATAATATATCGTAAATAAATATAATATTAAATAAAGAATATATACTAAATTGAGTATTTTAAGTTGAGGGTATTATAATAATTTCACATTCAAGTTAGGGAGTTCATGCTTATAAGGGTAGTATAAGTATATATATATATATATAAATGCAACAATATAATAAGATGCCCAATATGAATACATCAAGGTTAATAATGTCATAATATAAATATCTAAGAGGGCTACAATGTAATTTCTTTGAACTAGGGTTTTCTAAATGTTATAAATATAAACACAGCCTCCAAACAAACTTATTATAGTAGGGAATAATTTCAATATATCTAGTAACTTTTTTGAAGACTCATATTCACTTTGCTTCACTTTTTTTCAACTCTCAAATACTTTTTTGATTTATAGCCTTTGTATGTCAAAGCTTCGATACGCACCTGAATCGACAATGTATGAATATTGTTCAGACTTTTTAAAAATATCGTACATTCATTATTTTTATGAGTCTGAATAACATAAATCATATATAATACATATGTCGATTCAGGTTCGTATGAAAACTATGGCATACTTCAAAGGATAACGTATATGATATTCTTTTGAATAATTTGATATTTGAATTAACTTATGGGTGCAAATAACAATATCTATATGTATGTAGATTTTGAAGGGCTACAAATGTAATTACACATAACTAGGGTTTTCTAAGTAATATAAACACAGCCTCCAAAATATTTTATTGGGAATAAATTCAACGGCCAAGATTTTCTTTTAACATTACCCAATATATCTATATAAACACTAGTAACTTTTTGAAGCCTCACATCAATTCACACACATTTTTATTGTATTGTTTCTTTTTTGCAGCTTTTTGATAGCCTTTGTGTGTCAAAGTTTGCAACACACCTGAATCGTCAAATATTTTTTAATATATATTTGTCGATTTAGGTTTGCATGCAAACTATGACGTATTTTAAAGGATGATATATACAGGTCTATTTTTTAATGGTGAGATTTGAATTTTAATTTTTTGTAATTTTTGTATTTTTGTTTTATTAATCGTTAGATCATATTATTGAGTCTTAAATCCACTCTATTTCAATTGACAATACTCTCATTTTTCTAAACTTCCGTTTTTTGATTTCTTTTTTGATGTTTTTGTGTTCGGATTTTATTTTGAATTATGAGATATTCATTCAAAAAAATAATTAGTGACGGATAATTTTATTGTCAAACAATAAATATTAATTGCTAATCTTAATTAATGATGGATTATCAAAAAAATGTTATGTTGGGTGGTCTTTAATTATTTGGGTTCATAGGTGAGATATTTTTTTTTGAAAATCACTTGGTATTTTTGGAATTAAAAAACGAGTTTTATGATATTTTTATAAAAAAAAGTTCAGACCCATAATAGAAAAAAGGTAAATATGTACCATTTGGTATACGTATATTCGATTCTGCTTTACTGAGAACAATTGGGAGGAAGAGTGAATAATAGTTGTTTGTAGCATAACAATTTAAAACATAGTCAAAAGTTTTAACAACAACAATAATAAATAATAATAATTTAGTTTGTAGAGTCCCCACCCTAACTTAGGGGAAGAGAGTAAAAAAATAATTTAAAATTGTCTTTGCAAACTTTATAATGAAAATTTTAAAATCAATTGGCTCTTCAAACTTCATAATGTCGAATTTGAAATTCAAACTCGGTAATATTTCCTTGAGGCCAACTTCAAGATCGGAACATTAAACTTAAGGTCTAAAGTTTTTCGTAACAAGTTAAGAGTTATGTTTATTTAAGTTTTGTTTAATTTATTAAAAAATGGTTAAACTTTAAATAGTTTTTGAAATCATGGCTATGTTTCAAAGGGTACCAATCACATATGCACTACCTGGGCCCAATTTTGGATTAAATTTAGACTTTTGGCCCATTACTGAACTTGGTTTTGGGCTTGGGTGTAGTAGCTGGTAATAGAATACATAAATAAGAATGGAAAAATCACCTCATATACACATTTAAGAGTCAATACTACAGGTTTTAAATCTACTTTTAATTTTGTTTTTTGTTTATAACAGTTTAATTATGGGCTATAACATATCACTAATTATTTATAAATTAATTAAATTTTACTTTATTAAATAAGTAATTTTTTATAATTTTATATTATTATTAAATTATTTAAATAAAGAATACCCCATATTTATCTCTTACACAATTATAGGGATTTACATTTATTACTGTTCCTTTTTTACAGTTACAAGTCACACCCCCACACCCCACCTAAATCCCTCACCCCATGACAATCCCACGTTAAAAAAAATATAGAAATTCATCTTTTATCCATACTCCATTGAATCCAATTTTTCAACATCTAAAAACTGATTAGAAGAAATATATTCTCCATACAATCAAAACAAAAGGGCAGATCTCTAAGTTGTAATTTTCAATAATTTTAGTATTTTAGAGAAACCCTGTTTGATAATTGTATTGCAAGAAAGTTTATTTTACCATTTTCATGGAGGTGAATCAGAGGTGTTTTGAGGTTGATCCTTTCTGGGTTTTGCTGATTTAAGTTCTTACTACGTGGAAAATGGTCAAAAATCAAATTTTTATTGATTTTGCTAATGTTTTTGGGAGATTTATGGTCATGTGTAGTGTAGGTTGAAGTTTATTATAGGAGGTAAAGATGCTCTTGAAACTTTATGTTGTTTGGACTCTTGGAAAGTACTGATGAGTGTGTGTTGTGTCCTCCAAAAGTTAATTGAGTTTTTTACTACATGGGATATGGTTAAATCAATTTAGTAGATTTTTTTTGTTAAAATTGTTATATTATGCATATTATTGGTATGAAAGCTGACTTAATATACAATTTATGAATATGGTATGAATTTTGTCTAATGTTGGCATGAATTGGTATAAAATTTGATATAAAAATGGTATGATGTATTACTTATATTTGGTGTGAAACTTGTTTAAATCCAGTATGAAGTTGATACACAGTTTAGAGGAAATCTATTTTTTTTTTCAAATTATTCTCATTATGTCTACTAATCTGGCATGAAACATGAATAATATTGGTATGAAAGTTAACTTAATATACGATTTATGAATATGGTATGAAATGTGTTTTAGCATTGGTATGAAATTGATTTATTGTTGGGATGAAAGCTGACTTAAGTTGTGTATTATTTTTATCAAAAAATGGTATGATAGCAGTGGTCCAATTATGTGAATTGATTGTAGTTTCTTAAATCACCCTTTTTTTGGTATAAATTATGACTAATGTTGGTATGAAATTGGTATTTTTTTTATAATACCTATTTTTTTTTTTTATAATAAGAAGGTTCCTTTTTCAATTTCTCCAACTAGGTTGATGGCAATGCGAAAAAACAAAGAACGATGATGGTGCGATCAATGAGAGTGAAGTAACTGGGACTGTTGCTAGCAAATTTGATGGATCCCGCATAGGAAAAGAACATGCTCCAGATACCAGCAATTATCCTACCCCAAGACTACGAAGATTCAATTTGAGATAGTTGATTGCAGCTTAGACTCTTTAGTATTTCATGTCTTTTTAACTTTTAAACGATATATATTTGTTTTTGATACAGTTTTAAGTATTGAATGATATAGAATATGTATTGTTTTCTTCAAGTCAGTTATCAACTACATATAAATTACAGATTGACTCTCATAATTTCAGGATACTAGTTATACATAGACTGCATATCAATTGGATACAAATTTCTGGATATCAGTTATATACAAACTACACAACAATTGGATACATAAACAGTTTAGTTTTGATATTTAATTGGAGATCAAAATGAACACCATATAATTGGTATCCAAACTGTATATAGTTGACATCCAATTATTAATACCAACATTTATTCAACCTGAAGGATTCCATCTACCACCATGTTTAATTAATATAGATAAGCAGTCGTCCATCACAACAAAATCAAGATTTTTCAAATAAAAAAAAAACTTGATTTACTTTTCAGTGACAAACATTTCTGGAAAAAAAACCGAAGATAGATAACGTAGAAGAAAATGGATAAAATCAGACTTTTTAATTAATTTTAACATATTAGAGTGAATTAAGAAAATTAAATATTCCTAATTAGTTTGAATCTCCTAAATTTATGCTAATTAATAATTATCATCAATCAATTCAAATTTTATTAATACATATATTTCCATTTTTTTCTTTTTTTTCTTCAAAATTGATTTATTTTCCTTTTTTATCTTTTTATTTTTTTTCAAAATCAATTTTTTATCCTTTTTATTTTTTTCAAAACAGATTTTTACAATTAATTAAAAAATCTTTTTTTATTTAATAAAATGTTACAGCCCGAATTTTTTTTTATTGTTATAACTTGAAAGTTTTATTCTACTGCTATAACTTGAAAATATTAGTCTAATAAATGTCATATATGAAATTTTCACAATAAAAATTAACTATTTTAACTTAGCATCGATGTGTGTTTTGATGCTCAATTGATAGTTGAGGTATGAAACTAACAAAAAGGCTATCATACTTTAGGCAGGTAAATAAATAGAACAATATATAGTTGATGTATGAAATTCACGAAAAAAATGATAATTTAGACATATAAATAAAATATAATGGATAATTGAAGCCTAAAATTTGCGAAAATGAGATATAAAAACAAATTTGAAGATTAGAAATTCAAAATAACAAAGACTTAAAAGGGTGAAAATTTCAGATAAGAAACCCACCGTAATGCCCAAAAATCTATATTTTGGCCATAATTTGTTGTTTTATTTTAAATTCATAACAATAATATTCAGGCCAACTTACACTCAACTTTCGATGTTTTCCCAATATCGAGCACAAATCGATACTTGACATCCGATTTCAAAAGGCGTTCTATGGCAATATTCACATAATCCAGTGAAACAACTTCAACTTGAGGTGTAATCTTATGTTTTGCGGCAAAATCAAGCATTTCTTGTGTCTCTTTCATTCCTCCAATGATGCTTCCTCCCATTATTTTCCTACCTATAAAAATTTAAGTAATGTTACTAGAACAATATTCAAAAAATCGGCGAAACGCATCGACAACCATTTAAATTTTCTAGTAAATTTTATTTAGGCACTCGATTACGACCTGTTTCAATGAGCCATGTAACACATGATAGAGTGTTCATATTAGATACTTTCAACTTAAATTATAGATAAGCTTTTATATGTGTTCTGATGGCCTATCACATAGATAAGTTAACTGCATAAAATATGTTATATACTTTAATTATATACATTAGCCTCAACTGGAATAAGCTTGAGGTTTTACAACTTATTGAGGCTAGTGCATATGATTAAAAGAAGTGACACATTTTTAGTAGTTATACTTATCTACGTAATTGATAATAACAACACTTTATCATGTGCTCAATCTGAATAGATCGTAGTTCAAGTGTTTAAATGAAATGAAATTTACTAACAAGTTTGAATTATTTCTTTTACCCATAAGCAAGGGCCAAGCTGGCAACTCAAGTGGCTTTGGTGGTAAACCAACCATTACAAGCTTTCCATGAGGCTTTAATATATTGAGCAATGGAGCAATTGGATGTTCTGCTGAAACTGTATCTATAATTCCATCCAATGTGCTTGTTGCACCCTGCAAAATAATAATAATAACACAACTCGTATTATACTGTTTCATGTTAAAATCAGACAAACAAATTAAAACAAAGAGAATATTATATCAATCCTAGCTCACATACCGTTTCAATGTAAGCAAACATGTCAGAGGACTTATGACCGGACATGTACATTGTTTCAACGAAAACCTGTCTAATTACACAAATATTCGTATCATATTTACTAATTATCTCTATAGTTTGAAATAATTACATATTGTCTCACTAATTAATAATTTCATACCAAATACATTGAAATAGGGAGAAAGGGGAGCAAGAGAAGGAAAAAGGCGAGCGAAATAGTGTATGTATCTCAGATACATGCGAATCACACTACATACATGTATATGGGATATCAGATACATTTTGAAATACAAGTACATAGGGAGAGAGGTGAGCGAGAGAGGAGATAGGAGAGAGGCAGTGAGAGGATCAGGTACATACGAATCTATTTGGATACAGTATATCTGAAACAAATTACACTTAATTTTAATTAAGCCTCATGTATCCGAAATCCAAATTTTGGTAAGATTCATAAAATTGAAAACTCATGTGAAGGAAAGTAATTTACTGAGAAAAAATACCTGCATTTGTTTTTGATCATGACTAATCAAGAATGAATTAGCACCAAGATGTTTAATTGCTTCATCCTTCTTATTAATAGAAGTACTAATAACAGTCACATTGCATCCAAAAGCCTTTGCAAATTTTACAGCCATATGGCCCAGCCCACCAAGGCCCACAACACCAATGTTCAATCCAGGCTTATCAAGCCCAAAGTATTTCAATGGGCTATATGTTGTGATCCCAGCACACAACAATGGGGCAGCTTCCATCGGTAAATTCTCCGGCCAACGGAGCACGAAATGCTCGTTGGCCACCATGAGATCGGAGTAGCCTCCGTTATGTGGTGGTTCCATCGTAGTAAGTTGTACTATACGTGCCAATGTGGCTAGGACAATATTGTTCGAGGTCATTGGTACAACTATCACATTTTCGACATGATCCTACGATTACTCCAACACCTACATTGTCCCCCACCTTCACTTTTTCTACCTTGCTACCGACCTCGGTTACCACTCCCACGATCTCATGCCTGTAAAAACACACGTAAGATGTCGTTACAATAGAGGTTCAATATCTACACAAACCAAACAAGAAAACTAAAATAGAAATTTAATAAAAGATTTTCCTTTCTTAATTACCCTAGTTAATTTTCCATAATTTAAATATTCTTCAAATAATTAATTTACCCAGGCACAATAGGGTACTTGGAATTATCCCTTTCATTCTTGAGCATATGAAAATCTGAGTGACATATTCCACAATACAACACTTTGAATTGTACATCATTCTCCCCAGTAGTCCTACATCCAATAAAAAAAACATTAAATAATTTATTCTCATCTTTCGAAGCGAGTAGAATAATTAATACTTATGTTGATGATAAGAAACAAATGTCTTATCGTATAAATTAATTAAGATATGCATAAGCTGGTAGGATTATTATTGTTATTAATTGCATTCAGTAAAACATAAATAAATACATTAATCAAGATACGTGCAAATCGGGATACCTAAATTATATCACTTATACATATGTACAAGGTTAAAAACTTAAAATGTAATGATGGATCCTTGAACAATTCTTGAAGTTTGTCAAAAAGGAAAAAAAAAAGTTTGATGCATTAAGTGGTGGAAATCTTAGGAAAAATACTTATCACGAAATCTTGTCGAGAATTCTTAAAAGTTTGAAGCATGTCAAAGACATTGTGTTCAAGAATATTTCACCCAATCTCGATGTATCTCCCATAATTTAACAAACTCTTCTACTAGAAAATTATGAATATCGAAACTAATAAAATTATAAAAAAAAATCATACCTTCTTGAAAAGTTGAAAGGAGAAAGAGCACCAGAAGTGTCTCTAACTGCCCATCCAAATGCCTTAATTGGGTGCTCAATTTCATGGGAGGATTTTGCCATTTTTTTTCCTCCAAAAAATGAAGTTATTAAGAAAAATAGAAGAGAGCCAAACAAATGAAGATTTGTACAAATTATAACCAAGTAGCTATTTGGTATCCATATTTATAAATAAATAAAAAAGCTAAGCTAGATGCATATTGGAGGTATGTTTTGGTGGGATGGTTGAGATTTACTCATTTTTAATTAAAGATTTAATGTTTGGATTCTTAAAATAAAAAAAATATTATTACTACTATAAAAATAACTTTTAGTGGCAATATTTATGCACATTAATAAAGAGTGTTACCAACATTAATTAATTGGCGTATGTCATTAGATTCAATGTCATTATAGAACTTTAGGACATTACAAAGAGTGTTAATGACATCTAAAAAGATATATTCAATGACAATTAAACTATTATCTATCGTTAATTAATTATCTCTAAAAATCATTTATGTTTATAACTAAAGATAGATCCTATAGTACATAATTAATCGAATCCAATAAAATCGTCAAATACCACGTGAAAAGCCAGACAAAAAAAATATTGACGTCCGCCCGGCTGCCCCCCCATAATTTTTTTGAATTTTAAAGGACTAAAATATGCCAAAAGAGAAGGTACATGTACCAAATACAACTAATATATCTAAATAATTTATTTAGATATTTGAACTCTAGTGCGTAAAATATATACAAAGTAATTAAATAATATATTTTTGGACACTTTTGATTTAATAGATTGTTGTAGCCCAGCAATTTCAGACGTCTTGAATGAGCTAGAACTTGAGTGTACAAATCTCACTAGCTAATATGGAGTATAATTTAAAACGAATAATTTTATTTTCGTAACATAATAATATGTGCAAATCTTTTTTCAAAATTCCAATCAGGAAGTGTCTAATAAGAATATTTCATTATGCATTCAAGTGCTCAATTGAAATATGACGTTTTTCAAATATCTAAATAAAAAAAATACAAACAAGCTTAAGAACTTTCGAAGTATTTCATTACATGCCTACCAAATTAAAGGAGCAATTCTTAGATTACCTTTTTCCCCTTTTTGTTATGATTTTTAAAAAAAATTGTATTTATGAGATTATACTGATTATAATACGTAGAATTAAATTACTCCACTTACTTATGATCCTCAGTAAGACTTTGTACCAATTCAAGAAATGGAATCTCCAAATTAAATTGATTATATTTAAAACAGGAGTAATATAATTGTCTTTATTCAATGATTTGTTTGTCTATAGTTATTAATAGTAAAATAAAGTAAGTGATATTTGTATAATAGCAAATTATTCAAAAAATGACTCATATGTGTGTGTATCACCTAGAGAAGATTAATTATATCCCCTTTTCTTGTTTAATTGTGATTATTTTATGCAACATTATTGTGAAATATTTGATGCTCTAGGATGACGTAGGATTTCCAAACAAGATAAAAAATACCAATGTAAAATAATTAATGATATCAATGTCTATTCGATCTGACCTATCACATAATTTTTAATTTTCAAGAATCGTGGGAAATTCAAATAAACAATTAGCAACCCTAACTAATATATTTTGAAGAACCACCTTAAACCTTCTTCTTCTTCTTTTTTGTGACATGATGATATATGAGATCGAGTCTTGAAAAAAAATATGTTCAATATAAATATAACAAACATTATTTTATTGAAATATTGATCAGTATAAACGTTATTTAAAAATTGTAATCATTATAAACATTGTTTTACATAATAGATATTGTCCAAATATAAACATAATAAACATTATATTTATGTTTATATGCCTACAAATACAAACATGTTATAAATCCACTGAATAGTGGATTGTCCATTTGATTTCTTCAAGAATTAATTGAATTCATGTATGTATAATACCAAGGTGATATAAACCTTGGCGGATAACTATTATCTACTAGTAAAAAATTCATAACAAAGACTAAAAAACTAATTGTCTCTTCAAACATTAATTTGAAGTGGTTGAACTTAAAATAGTTTTTCAAAAACCTGGCTATATTTTAAAGGGTGCCAATCACATATGCCCTCCTACCAATTGGAGATGGCAAACTTGGCCTAATTTTGGAGTGGTATGGAAATGGCCCCAAAAAAAAAACTCACGAAACGGTGATAGTTTAGGTAGATGAATAGAACATTAAATAGTTCATATATGACACTCAAAAAATTAAAACTCTAGGTTATTAAATAGAATAATGGATAGTTTAGGTATAAAACTCTTAATAAAGTGATTATATAGATAGGTAAATAAAATAATTGATAGTTGAGATATGAAACTCGCAAAAAGGTGATACTTTAGGTAGGTAGTTAAATAGATCAATGGATATAGTTGAAGTATGAAACTCGCAAAAAAATGATAATTTAGATAGATAAATAAAAAAAAGAATAGTTAATGTATAAAACTCGTGAAAATTAAAGGTGA
Source organism: Solanum chiquidenum (assembly GCA_029582725.1). Lineage (NCBI taxonomy): Eukaryota > Viridiplantae > Streptophyta > Magnoliopsida > Solanales > Solanaceae > Solanum > Solanum chiquidenum. Next base: position 36,321 of record JAJOOS010080012.1, on the reverse strand, counting down.
TACTTTGAGTAGGTAATTAAATAAAATAATGGATAGTTGGAATATGACTTCAGAATATGATAGTTTAGATGATTTTTTTATATTTTTTTACCATTAACACTTCATTGAGAATTTCTTCTTTTCAATATGCAAAAAATCCACACACAAACACTATCTATCTATCTATCTCTCTCTCTCTATATATAGGGAAAAGAGTCTGAAAAATACTTTAACTTTAGCCGAAATTGTTGTTACGATACCAAACTTTATGGAGGACATTTTACCCCCTGAATTATTTAATAGTGTATTTTAAAGGTATATATATGCCCACGCGGACACATTACTATTTATAATTATGCAATATTTTTTATGTTCACGTGCGCACATATATACCTTTAAAATACACTATTAAATAGTGCAGGGGTAAAAAGTCTTTTCAATGTCATGTACCAAAATGAAGTAACCTAATATTACAAGTACTTTTACTGATAAGGTAAATGGTTGAGGCACTTTCTCATGTTACGTAATGTACATTAAACGTACACATTTAATCATGCATCAAAAGAAGTTAAATCCCAATCTTTAGTTTCCAATTCATTTGTTTAGTTAGTTTATTTGCAGTAGTGATAGAGTTAGAATTTTCAATAAAAAATTCAAAAGAAAGTAGACATTCGATCTTTATATATAAAAATAAAAATTTGTTACGAAACAGATACAAAATTTATAAACAAATTTGTAAAAGGACTAATCATTTATATAATAGTTTAGTAAGTAAATTGTATAGCTCAAATTTTAATGGTAAGTACTAAAAAGGCACAACTTTTACTTGATCAAGTAAAGTTGCTTTCTTTTTACGTTTACTTTTTTGAAATATTTTTTATTTTAATTTAATACAAAAGCCTACCAAGTCTGGCCCATAACTTTTTGCTATTTACTAAGATATATGTTCATAAAGAAAACCATATAAAATAAAGAAGACAATTATTTTTTCCATAAATACTCTTTGAAGCAACCATATCCCAAACTCTCTATTCATAGCTATAGAGAAAAAAATGGCTAAGGTCTTCCATTTTCTTCTCATTTTCATGTACATTTTCTTTTCTTTCTTCTTTCCTCGAATTTACTCTGATTCATCTGTTGATGGTTTTATTTACGGTGGTTGCTCACAAATAAAATATTCGTCTGATTCGCCTTACGAGTCGAATCTCAACTCGCTACTCACTTCCTTAGTCAACTCAGCAACTTACTCATCGTACAACAAATATAGTGTAGTGGGGTCCACACAGCAGGACATGATCAACGGTATATATCAATGCCGAGGTGATTTGTCCATGCCTGACTGCGCCACATGTCTAGCACGCTCGGTGAGTCAACTCACCGAGCTGTGCCAACAGACATGTGGCGGAGTTCTACAATTACAAGGGTGTTTCGTGAAGTACGATAACTTTTCCTTTTTGGGCTCGGAGGATAAAAATGTGGTGATGAAGAAATGTGGGCCGTCTAATGGGTTTGATTTAGATGAAATGGGCCGAAGGGATGCTGTTTTGGGAAGCTTAATGGGCGGTAATGGGCTTTATCGGGTTGGCGGGTCGGAAGATGTTCATGGTGTGGCCCAATGTGTGGGTGATTTGAGTATGGCCCAATGTCAAGATTGTTTATCAGAGGCGATCGGACGGTTGAAAAAAGAGTGTGGTGGTGGTGGTGTTTATGGTGATATGTTTTTGGGAAAATGTTATGCTAGGTATACAACCAAGGGAGCTCATCTTTATGCTAAACCTAATCATCATGGTAAGTACATTTTGAATTATTATTTTTAGGTTAAATTACGTTTCAATGATGTAAAGAATTATCAGCTTCTAGTGTTTATCGATTACTAGTATTTATCAGAGGCGATCATACGGTTGATAAAAGAGTGTGGTGGTGGTGGTATTTATGGTGATATGTTTTTTGGGAAAATGTTATGCTAGGTATACAACTAAGGGTGCTCATCTTTATGCTAAATCTAATCATCATGATGAGTACATTTGAATTATGACTTTTAGGTTAAATTGTGTTCCAACGATGTAAAGAATTATCAGCTTTCAATGTTCACATCAAATCGGCAAATGGAAGATGTGTGTTTTTCATACACACATTTCCATATCAATTAATTAACCATAGTCGAGTAATACGCATTTTCACTTTTGTAAATATCTGACTCATATAGATGTACTATACGAGTGTACGTTGAGTGGGATATTCACTTTTTTTGTTGGCTTCGTACATGCTTTGAGCCCTACTATTTCTGATTCATGTCGAGATGTTTTACTTTGAGGTAGACATTTCCTTTTAAGGCTCGAATCTGACATCTTTGATTAAAGATTTGGGGGAGTATATATTAACTACTCTAGCACAATCTTTGGTGGTAGGAATATTCACAGTTTTTGGTATATAGGAATATTCACAGTTTTTCTCATATATATAGTTTAAGGTTCAATGGTTCATAATATGAATTATATTTGGATATCTCTAATTAATTAAATTATTAGCAGATTCCCATAGTGAAAGTGAGAAGACATTTGCACTTATCATTGGATTATTAGCTGGGGTTGCTATTCTCATCATTTTCTTAACTTTCATGAGAAGAATTTGTGGAAGAAATGGTAAATTTAATTACTTTCTTACCCTCATTTATAGCATTTTTCTTTTCACTTACTATAAAATTATAAATGATTATGTTCTCTCTCTCTTTTTTTTGCAGGTAAATAATAAATTGTAAATGAATTCTACAAATTTGATATGCTTTTGCTGGCCTTTTACTTCATGGTTTACATCAACATGTCCTTCTCTTTTCTTTTTATGTATTTAGTCTTTTTAGAAAGAGATTTATTTTATATTATTTTTCATTGGAAAGGAGATTTCTAGGTGAAGATGAGCTTTAGGGATGTGTAATATCAAAAATAAAATGAAAAAAAATGAAAAAGAAAATAAAAGAAAAAGCCTAAGATTCCACTCTTCACTTTGATGTAAAGAAATTTGCTTTTGCTTTTTGTGAATGTTGTACTAATTGGATATGAAAATATGTGAATGTTGGATTTTGTTATTTAAGTACTTCCATCGTCCTATTTTAATTGTCGCTCGAAAAATAATAATCTCACATTTAAAATATAAGATTAAAACTAATCCCCATTTCTAACTATATCCTTGATATTAAAGAAATATGCACAATATTTAAAAAGAAAAAAAAATCAATCAACCTTTAATGAATATAGATAACTTAATTAATAAATTATATCTTAAATGAGGAGGAAGTAATAATATGAGCATGTGAGTTTTGAATCCCTCAACCATTAAGCTAACCTCTAATCTTACATTCGAGAGGTTCAAAATCAATATATAGACATAAAAATATTTTATATATATAATGTAACTTTTTACCAAAGGAATTCGGGTGAGCCTCTCAACTACCTCTAGGTTCGGCCCGGAACATGAGGTAGGTTTCCTTGTCATCAACTAGCTTAAATTAATTCTTTTATTTATTTTCTCAAAAAAAAAATTGACTTTTTTTGGGGACAAATTTAAAAGGTAACTTTTGCATTTTCCCAAAACTTTATTTTGAGATACCAATTACTTACTTTTAAGTCCATTCATCCCAATGTATGTATAAATTTTGCATAAATCAGCCTTCTAAAAGGAGCATGATGTGGCTTGAATTTCTCCAATAATATTACTATTACCCTACTTTGAAAGTGCTAAAAATGTATACCAAACTAAAGAGGTCCTCTTATTTGTCTCCAATAAAATATTGAACCACAAAAATTATACAGTATAATCTACACAAGTTCGAATTAATCAAGAAAGTATAGTTGATTATTTAATGGGCAAAATATTTTTTCAATTCATTCTTGAATTATAGGCAAGAATAATGAAGATGTAATTGCCGTAAACTTGAATCTCCTTTAAAAAAGTAAAGTGTTTATACTTTAGTCAGAAAATAATCTACTTTTTAATTGTAATTATATTTTCATCGACTACAAATAACACATACGACCCATCGAAAATATTAGTGGACGACATGTTAGTATCTTTTGAATAAAGTGATTTAATATTCTTTATCATGTCACACATAAAGGTGAAGGGAATATAGTGAATCACTCTTGTATATTCTCCCTTTAATTGCATGCATGTTCATGAAACTTTTTGCCAAAACAGATAGACCAAGAATTAAAGCATGAAATTAATGGCAAAAGAAGTGCATACATACATATATACAAATGGCTTTTACATCAATCATGTATAGGTAGAAAAAAAGTCATCATCTTTATTCTTGGAAAAATTGAGCAATCATCCAAAGGCACACTAAAGTTTTAAAAAAAAACACTACGAAAATGCTAAGACGAAGTCAAGATTTTAAGTTTTCAACTTTATGAGTACTGAATTTTTGAATATTCAAGCATTACTATTTAATTTCTAAATTTAGTATGTTTACATATTTAGTACAAAATTACACTTTTGTCTTTCAAAAGTCTGGTTTTTAATGTTTCCTTTTTGCCCTAAGCAATTGGACATATACTTAATAGACGTAAATTCTTTCCGGGCGTGAGGCATAACTTACGGTATATTATGATGCGAAAAGACAAATTTGTGCCTCGTAACATAATTATTTGTCTTGAGGAACAAAAATTAAAAACCAATACAAAGTAGGGTCAAAAGTGCAAATGACCCTTTCTTGGATTCTCCAGCAACAACAAAATATATATCTAGTGAAATCTCACTAAGTAGAGTGTGATAAAGGTAAAACGTACACAAACCTTTCTATTACCTCGTGGAAGTAGAGAAACTGTTTCCTAAAGACCCTCAGCTCACGTGCATCAAACCAAGTAAGCAATTAACAAGAAAAACAATATAAAGTCTACAAGAGCAATATCAAAACACAATATAATAAACAACATACGATCAGAACTACGAGGGTACGACAATACTATCGATACACACTAACAAGCCTAAACCCCCGCAAGGCAAGACAACACTCTACCCCTACTACTAGCCTTCTACCATAATACGCGACATACACTCCTTTCTAGAGTCATGTCCTCGTAAAATGAAGTTGCACCATTACCCCAGTAATTATATTGGGCCATTCTGAGAAAGACTTTAAGTCCATTGGGCCTAGCCCAGTCCAACTTAAAGCCCATAACATATTCCTTCATAAAAAAATTCCACTTACCAAATTCATCAATTCATCACTTTCCATTTTCGTCTCAAAAATCCAAACCTCTCTCTTCCACATCAATGGCGTTGGAATGGGTTGTTCTCGGGTACGCCGCCGGAGCAGAAGCCATCATGCTGCTTCTATTAACGGTTCCGGGTCTTAACCCGCTTCGGAAAGGGCTAATTTCCGTGACCCGGAATCTCCTCAAGCCATTTCTCTCCATTGTACCCTTTTGCCTCTTCCTCTTAATGGATATCTACTGGAAATACGAGACCCGACCCACTTGTGAATCCGAATCTTGTTCTCCATCGGAGTACCTTCGTCATCAGAAATCAATCATGAAATCTCAGCGTAATGCGCTTCTGATCGCCTGTGCTCTGGTGTTCTATTGGTTATTGTACTCTGTTACTGGCCTTGTTGTGAAAGTTGAGCAGCTGAATAAGCGGGTGGAGAAGATGAAGGCTTCGGATTGATCCGATCCGGTTTGATTTGATGGATCGGGTTTCTGGATCTTTTGTTTTCGGGCCGGATAAGCTCCAGTTCTTATGGTGTAATTGCTTAATTTGAATCATCTAGGAAGTTTTCGGTATCTCTTTAACATATGTTATTTTACTATGCTAATTTAACTATAATTTTAAATTTTGATGTTATTATTGAGCATGCTAGTAGATACCAGTGCGTTGTCTGGCTGCGCGATCATATTAGTAGTCATTATATTGATCCTGTAGTTTCTTATCCTTCGATTTTTGTTACTATATGTTGATTTACTTGTATCTCGATTATCGTATTGTTTTGTTATTATCTGTTGTCTCTTGTACTTACTGTTGCTTCTTTGCACTGTTTTCTCTTGAACCGAGGGTCTATAGGAAACAACAAGGTAGGGGTAAAGGTTTGCGTACGCTTTACTCTCACCAAAAGTGGGACTACACTAGGTATGTTGTTGTTGTTGTAACTGAGCAATGAATGAATCTGTCTAATTGGAGCAGAATTACTATTATGGATTCTAATAGCGGACTCCAATGACAAGTAGTTGATGTTGTGTTAATAGTGCTTGATCATAGTGTTCTTGTTGTTTGGTGCTGTGGGATGATATATGATTAGAGGATTGTTGAATTGAGGTTTAGCTGGAATCAATACTTGATTTATACATCTTTTAGCATCTCGTGTGGATTATTTGGGTGCGAATGAATGAGTACAGACCTTTGCTAAATGTGTTCCTCGATGATGTTGTTGCAAGTATGGTGGTTGCATACATTGCACTACTTCTTATTTTCTGTGTACAATTCCTAATTGTTGTTTGCGTTGTTGGAGATATGTTAGTTGCATGTATAGTTCTTGACTAGTGTTGCCTACTCTTGGATTTTCTTTAGCTGAAAGTGGATTGCTAACTTGTAGACTGTAGTTTATGGATGAAATTTCGTGAACTGGTGATTTTGGCCTAACAGAATGAGTATCGGAAGCCATTTAAGGAAGGCCGAAGGGATTAAGTGTTGATACAATGTTAGTCTTACAATAATTTAGTGATCTATTAGTGCCCGAAAGACTTTTTTCCAGTTCTTTGTGAGCGTTGGACCTTTCGAGGATTCATTGCATACCCTGGGTTCAACACTGTTATTGTTATACTATGGCATCCTTATCGTTGATTACTAGAGATCGACGATGAAAACTGAGCAAGTGTTGTCTTAATCTGGTGATTTCTGGGATCATGCTATTGAATTACTTGTTGATTGTTGTTTGAAACATCATCTAGTGTTGCTTACCTTGGGGATTTCCTTTGACTGGAAATGGATTGCTAACTTGTAGTCATGGATGAAATTCATGAATTGGTGATTTTCCAAAAGGAGTATTTGAAACAATTCAAGGAAGGAGAAAGTAGTGATACATGTTCCTCTCAACACTTTGTTTGGATCGTTGTTACATATTGTTTTATAATATATCCTATTGTATTGTTTTAATGAATACAATGTTTAGATAGATTGTATCATTCTACTCGTTACATAATGTCACACATTCCATAATTTGAATAATAAACCTACAAGAAAAGTAGGATAGAGGTAGAAATACTATGAAAAGGTAGGATAAAAGATGACATCTGATTATTAAATAATAAATAAAGACAAAACGACAAGAAAATTGTAAGGTAATGAAGCAATCACACATCAAATTGGTTGTTATATAAAATGATTTTTTTTGTTGTCACCTAACGATGGATTTAACCAATACGATACAACTTTTAGAAAAGGGTTATATTTATCCTTAGTCATACTTTTTTGATACCTTGTCATCCAACTTTGGGTTCATATTAAGTATTATGTCACCACTTCTATGTGATGATTACATTGCTACTATGTGGATATATTTTTATTATAATAAAAAGTTTACTTTTTATTTAATATTTTATCCGACCCACTTAAATAAAGCCCTATCAATCCAATTTGAAAACCCGTTAACCCTAACTCTAGTACCTATACCGTACCAACCTAGTTTGATAAGTAATAGATTCTTCTCAAAAGTCTCGAGGCCCGAACCAACTAAAATACGAGCAAAATTAACAGAGAAACTATCCTTTGCAAACTCCATGGCTTGCTTAAATAGAGGTGCAGGTTTTTAGTAGCTAGGTAGTGGAGTTAGGGTTAACGGGTTTTTCAAATTGGGTGGGTCGGGTTTTATTTAAGTGGTCAATAAAATATTAAATAGGAAGTAAACTTTTTAATTATAATAAAAATATATTCATGTAGGAGCTGTGTAAGCGCCATGTAGGATAATAAAAGTGGTGACATAATACTTAACTGTTAACTATCCAAGGGAAAATATGGATCCAAAGTTGGATGACAAGCACGAATATATCAAGAAAGTATGACTAAGAATAAATATAACACTTTTCTAAGTGTACAAGGGCAAATATAACCATTTTTCCAAATAACAAATTAAGTATAACATAAGATATGATTTCCAGACATTTTTTTTTAAAAAAATTACATTAAAATTATTCTTTTCGATTTTTACAAAATTTACAAATTCGCAATATAGTAAAACCTCTATAAATTAATACTCGATAAATTAATAATCTCTCTAAAATAATATTTCCCTCCGGTCCCGATTTGGGCCAATGAAAAAATCACCAATTTCGATAAGATAATATATTTTCAGAAGACCCCTATATAAATATATGGACCCATTAATATCACAAATTAATAATTCTTTAAAAGTGCAAATATATCTAAGACAATTTAGTGAAATATGATTCTATTGTGTTCTGTTTTTTCTTAAAATTTAAATCTAGTTGAAGCTTATCTCTAACTTTTCTTATTGCATCCAAGAGCTCTGGTGTTGTCTTTTTGAATTGCACCATAAAATTGTGAAGAGTTCTAGATGCGATAAGTTCTTCCTTATGCGTAACTGGTTCCAAAAGTATATATATTATCATCTTCAACTTCATCATCAAGATTGTTTTTTCCGATGGTATCCACAATTTCTTCTAAGCTCTGAACCTCTGAACATGTATCACTTTCACCCGGATAATCCAATATGTTATTGACATCCATTTTATTGTGGTAACCGAGATCATTAATCATGACCTCAAGTTCATGAATGACGTTTTCACAAGTGGGTTCATTCAAATTATTTGAGATTACATTCCTTGGGGTAATTTTACAGTGCCGAAAACAATTTGTTATTGTCTCTTGCTGAGCATTTGTTGTCCAAGCAAGGATTGCAAAATTGATAGCATCCAAAACATTAATCTTTGTTGAATCAGTTTGTCCCACTCCATAGCCTTCTAATATCCTACGATAAAATTTGTTACGATAATACATCTTGAAAGCTCTTATTATCCCAGCATTACAAGGTTGAATTTTGGATGTCATGTTGGGTGGCAAGAAAAACAATTCAACATTTTGTAGTCCTTCAATTTTTCTATTATGGGCTGGACAATTATCTCTACTCATTGTCAAGAAATTCAAGAATTCAATTCATTGTAAAATAATACATAATGTTCATTGTTTCATAATAATCAATTATTATTCATTGTATTTTTATTAAAAACATTCGATGTATGATGGTGAGAAAAAAAAAACTATATAAGCAACATAGAAAATTTCTTTAAACCATATCCAAAAATAACTTCAATATTTAATATTGTGGGCAGGACAATTATTTAATATTTTTGTGAAATCAATGAATATGATACATAAATTAGTAAGAAATAATGATTTTGATGTATTCGTTGTACTTTATGTATATTATTTTTTTAATGTAAAATCAATAAATATGATACATAAATTAGCAATAATACTTTAGTTAGGTTGAATTAAATGTAACATATACACTATATAGATTATATAAACAACTTATATTGCTAAATAATAAAATTCATCGGTAATTTAATTTTCCTTTGTGTAGTAATATATATGAATAATAGCCAATATTTATAATCAAACTTTAAGTAATTCGAGATTGAAACGTGGTGATTAAAATTAACTTCAGTGTTTATTTTTTTAAGAGTTGAAGTGTTTGATTAAGTTTTTAGAAAAAATAAGTGTTTCTGAATAATAAAAAAAATAAAATTTCAGAAGCTAAAAAATGAGTATACTCATTTTTCGAGAAGCATTCAACATTATCCGAATACAAATTATTGTCTAATACTTCTAAAGAAAACCTTTCAAATTGATTAACCAAACCTAAATCGTTATTTTAAAAAAATACTTTTGATTAAAAGCATTTTTCATAATAAATTAATTTTTAAAGTTGGATTCTTCTCCATTATCAAGTGCCATCAACCACTGTTGTAGCAGTCATAAAATTTTAGAAAGTCTAAAATAAAGAAGGGGAATCACAAGAAATTTTCATACAATTAGGCCTAATTCCATCGATGAATATTGAACAAGAATAGGTTTCACTAAAATTAGTTACTTTTCATTCTAGAATAGTAACATTAAAATTTTAATTGTGTAATTTATAGGTCACAAATTTAAGTTGTGAAAACAGTCAATAATACTTGCATTAAAGTAGAATATGCATGTCTACAACCCTTTCTCAAATCCTGCTAATGTAAAATGCTTTGTATATTGAATTGTAACCCAAATTACAACTTTTATTGCATGATTTCCTTACTTCATAATTTTTATGTTGGAGTAACTTTAAACTTACAAGGTATGATTTAGAAAGGGAAATTCTAACCATACACTAACCTACGATAAGGATATAAGCCAAGATATTTATTTTTTTGTTTCGTAATAAGTAGATATACATATTGTTCAGACTCGACTCTTTTAAATTTTCTCAATAATAATTGACCGTTCACTTAAACTTTCATGGAAACAATAAATAATGTAGGTCCCTCATGTGAAAACCTTGATGGAAAGTGTAACGGGCCAACGTGCTAGGACTTATAACTTAATGTTATAGATGAGAATTTTTTCCGCAATAATGTGAATTTGATCTCCCTTCTTCTCCTCTTTCAATTATTTTCGGGTACTATATAGATTATTTTTTTAAAAGGAAAGTGGAACAGACTCTTATGATGATTTTTAAATATATTTTTTATCCTTAATCAGAAATCACAATAACTAAACATACAATGAATGATGGGAGATATTTTGTAACTTGACTCCGTCAGTGAATGAAATTGCAACAATTGGACAAAATCAATCACACTCTAACTTGGTTTACCTTAAATTTTCTATACAATTCATAAATCAAATATTCTAAATATTTTAAAAGGTTTAATTATTTTATTTTTATTTTAATCATATAGTATCGATACACGAATCTAAAAACAGCTAAATAATCGGCGCAATTTTTTTATTGGTATCTGATCTCAAGTTGTTTTCTAAGAAGCTGTCAATTCTCTGTCTTAAATATGGTTGGAAATTATTTTAATACTGTACAATTTTTTATTTAATGTTTAAAATTAATCCAAAATGAGAAAAACATTATGACTTTTTATGACGGTGACAAAGTTACTTGTAGATTTAATAATAAAATAAATGAACAACTTGGACTTTTAGTTATCCAACCTGGATCATTTGGAGTAAATCACAATTTATTAGAGGCAAAACTATAGTGTAACCCCGAGAAATCGGTATGTGACCCGCCCTTTGGATCAAATGTTGAGCAATGTTGTTTCACATTGATGATCGTAATAAGTTTCTTTTTCTGATAATCGAGAAATTCGTTTGTGACCCACCTTTTGGACTAGTCACAGTCTTCTAAACTCGGTGGATAATGAGCCCGCCCTTCCACCCTTCTCCACTTAAATACCGGGTTTCGCTTTGCATGGTGCGGAGCTTGAACCTGTTACCTAAGCCATAAATCCTTCATCTTTCGCCACTCGAGCTAGGCCCAAGGCATCGTAATAAAAAAAAAATCAATTTTTTTTATAATTAAAGCTGAAGTTTTCTGTTGTATTTGTCCACAAATGTTTGAATAGGCATTTCGATCTTAAAAGGATATCCTTCTCAAGATATATGCCGAAGGAAGAAGTGACATTTGAAAGTGTTCTTTCATAGATTCTCATACTTACAAATTCGAATATTAACACAAATAATGACTTTATTTGCTAGGATATCAGCATATTAGGCAACTCTAAAGCTTATGAGTTCACGTAAATTTAATATTTTTAATATTTTAATATTAATTTTAAATTTAAATATTATTGTATATTAGCTTGACCCCGTTATCGTTTATTATATTCTATTCTATTTCTTTTTGCCGCGTTAATTAATTTAGAATCTCACGTAGTCTTTATTTTATTTTATTTTTGTCTCTATTTTATAGGAGGTAGATTTGTCTTTAGTCCATAAGATACATTGTCTTTTTCTTTAACCATAAGATATATCATGATTTTAAATTTATTAATATATTAATTAACAATGTAATTAAAGTCAATAATTTACGTAATTTTAAAGAGAGAATTAAAGGGGAAAAAAACATTTTTGTCTGATCTCAAATGGTTCCGTTGCGTTGATTAAATTCAACGGAAATAAATGAATTCTCACCAACGGTCTGAGAAATTATGTAATATTAATAACTAGCTTTGTAATAATGGTATACAAACCTATAATTTTGTTATTTATTATTGATAGAGGAGACGTTATATTTTAGCTTTTATAATATTGTCAATGTTTTTGGGAATTTCTCGTGTGGCATCTATTATTTTAAAATGGTATCTCATAGAGATATGAAGTAAAGTCATATATAATAGATTTTTGTGGTCTGATTATTTTTTGAATCTTGTTTATAATAAATGGTTAGTGCACCAAGCTTTTATTTTAAATTCAACATCGTATAAATATGATGAAAGAAAGTTATAACAATAAAAAATGTATCATCAAATTTTTAAGATAATTAAGTTAATGTGATTATTAAATAAATTATATGTTGTATGGGGTAGAGCGTTGTGCAAACATCTAGAACATAAAAGTAGCAAATATATATGAAAATGTTGAGATAGATGTGTAAACATATTAGGAGATATTCACGACAGTAAGGGAGTGGGTGCCCACATGACGTACAAGATCCATATAAGGTTTAGATGGTTTAGCTGTGTGAAGAGAAGACACATCGATTCAGTAAAGTGGTGTGAGAGGTTGACTATATATATGGTGAATTTGAGGAGAGAGAGAGAGAGAGAAAGATTGAAGAAGTATTGGAGATAGATAATTAGGTAGGACATGTCACACCTACACTTCACCGAGAACGTGACTCTAGATTGAAAGATATCGAGGAATAAGAATCAGGATAGAAAGTTGTAGTAAGTATAGTCGATCGTTGTCTAGTTTATTGTATCAATATTATTACTATTATTGATCTCATCTATCTTATTTTTCGAATACATGCTACTTTTATTCTTTTATTACTATTTTCTACCTGACTTCTTCGGCCTAATGTATTTTTTCATATTATATTTATATGTTTTACATGAGTCAAAAGTCTATAAAAAATAACTTCTTTACATTTCAAGACAAGGATAAATCTATATATTTGCATATAAAATTACCATCTTCAAATCTTATTTATATGATTATACTGAATATATATATATTATTACATGAATCACCTCATTTTATTTTTTTTCCTTTTCAAACGTACAGAATATTATTGACTTTTTATTTAGTTGTAAAAGGATACTTTGTAAAAGTTTAATTATAAAATTTCCAACTTTATATGACAGCTGTAGAGATACGTTGGACATGTTACCTTCCTATCTGTTCGAACGTTCTTTGAATTATTTTTATTATTATTATTGTTGCCTTTCCAGTGAGACAAAAAGGAATTAATAATACAAGTTGATATAATTTTTTTTTCTCAAATTCAGTATTTGGAACTTAACTAATCGAAATTTACATTGAAAAAATCCATTTAGGAGTAAAACGATTCTTACTATAAAGCAATTGTATCGTAAAGCTTGAATTGAGACCGTTAAAGTTCTGATTAAACATGGCAAAGTATTTATAGTTCAACTTAATTGATACAGAATATTACTTGAGCATTTTGCGAAGATGATTCTCATCGTTCCATTGGTCACTCTTTAGAGTGAAGAATATATTTTATTAATTTGACTTTTTCTATAAATTATACTTTATAAAAAAACAAATATATATTGAAATATTTTTTCTCCACACAAAAGTTGCAAGAAACTATGAATAAATAATATTCGATCATACTTATAATTAGATCATTTTAAATTTATCGATCGATAAACTCTAATTGCTTACATGAGCATAAAAAATTTATACTTGAATTACCATCCTTCTTTCATTTTATATTTATTGTCACTATAAAGTTTCAAATAATTTGGAATTACCAAAACATTTCATTTCATCTAATAATTACAAAATGGTTCAACTATTTGGAACTACCATATGATGTTTAGAATTTGGGGAAAACAATGACAAGTAATTCCTAAATATATTAATATCGACTATATGAATTCTCATTTATTATGATCCTCCATTTAAATTTATTTCGAGCAAACATTATAACGAATAAATTATGATTTTTTTTTTACTATGGATGTTGTATAAATCCAATTCAATAGGATAAATCTTCAATTATATTATATGAAACTGAGTTAAGAAAATGAAAATAGTAAAGATGAAGATATTGAGATGCATGTGTGATCAAATCAAGATAGATACAATTAGGAGTGAAGATATTAATAATAATGATGCGGGTTGAGAGACTGAGATAGTTCAGACATGTAAACAACAAATGTGCAGATATTGTGGTAAGAAAATGTGAGAGGTTTGTCATATATAGTGGAGTTAGGACTTAGAAAGGGATAGAGATAGACCAAAAAAACATTGAAGTGAGATGATTAGGTAAAATACGATACAATTTTAAATCACTAAATATATTAAGGTGATCGAGAATTAGGATACAAAAGATTGTAGGTAATTGATTTGACATATTTCTTTCCATCCTCAAAGTATTAGTATTATTTTTGTAATATCTTATTCTTAAATTTTTATTACTGTTCATTATTTCTTTAACCTTAATTATCTTATTATCTTGTCGTTATTACCGCTTACCTCTTTTTCATCCTTGCTTTTAGCAAGAAATCTCTAGAAAATAAACAAGGAAATCATTTCTCTTTAAAAATAAATCAAATAGAAACCCCAAATCTTTTCCTCTCTATCTAATATATTATATATACATAAGTAAAATCTATGTATACACTATCGATTCTTTTTTCTCTCTACATACGCACTATATACTCTTCAGATCTCACTCATGAAATAATTTGTTATAAGTCTACTTTCTCTTCCTACAAGTTTCACCGACAATTCCAACCACAATCAATTTTTATTTTATTTTTGAAATCAATTTATTCTTCCATTTTTAAAAAATATATTATATAGTTAAATTAAAACCTCACCCATTTTATTAATTTTATTTATATTAAATATACAATAATCAAATTCATAACTTCCCAAATTCCCAACTAGTAGTATTTCTTTATCTTCTCCAGCTCAGACACACACACAGACACACAGTAGACACAGTCCATTTTTCTCTCTCAAAATCAACCAACAAGAAGATGAACAACATGTTTACCACTCCTTTGAACAAGAATTGAATCAAGAAATCAAATTACCCAGAAAAAATCCTGTTTGGGGGTTTTGGGTTTACCCAAAATCTTCAAAAAATGAGCTCAAAAATCTTGTTTTTATTCACCATTTCTGTATCAATTTTCACCCAATTCTTGCCGACAAACTCCGACATTGTTTCCGATCGAGCTACCCTTTTATCTATCCGATCTGCTCTTCGTGGACGTTCACTTTTATGGAATATTACAAGTCCGACGTGTTCATGGCCTGGTGTTATTTGTTCACCTGATAAATCTTCCGTTTTAGAGCTTCATCTACCTGGAATGGGACTTTTAGGCCAAATCCCACCTGGGCTTTTCTCAAATTTGACTAAATTGAACTTTCTTAGTCTCCGGTATAATGCACTTTCCGGTGTAATTCCGGCGGACTTGTTTACTTCACTTCATGATTTGCGTAACTTGTACCTTCAAAATAATCTATTTTCCGGTCCAATTCCTGATTCAATCTTCTCTCTTACCAATCTTGTCCGGCTTAATCTTGCTCATAACAATTTCTCCGGTTCAATACCGGAATCTTTCAACAATTTGACTAGTTTGGGTACACTTTACTTGCAGGGAAATGGGTTTTCGGGTCAGATACCGGATCTGAATTTACCTGGCATGGTTCAGTTCAATGTATCGAATAATCAGCTAAACGGGTCAATTCCTAGTAAACTTGCGGGTCAACCCAAGGATGCTTTTTTGGGTACTTCACTTTGTGGTAAGCCACTTGATTCATGTGATGGTAGTAGTATTAGTAGTATTGGAGAAGGTAAAAAGAAGAAACTTTCTGGTGGAGCAATTGCTGGTATAGTAATTGGTTGTGTTGTTGGTTTGCTTTTGCTTCTTTGTTTGCTGTTTTTCTGTTGTAGAAAAAGGGGTAAAAAAGAAACAAGATCTGCTGATGTTGGTGCTGTTAGTAAGCAGGTTGAAGTTGAAATGCCTGAAGAAAGAGGGGTTGAGAGTAATGGTGGAAAAGATGGATTCTTGGGTAGTGCAATTGCAGCTATTGGTGTTGGAGGGGGTAATAAGGATAAAGGTAAAGCTGAGGCTGTTGTAAATGATGGAAAAAGTTTAGTGTTTTTTGGGAAAATGGCTAAAAATTTCAATTTGGATGATTTGTTGAAAGCTTCTGCTGAAGTTTTGGGAAAAGGGACATTTGGTACTGCTTATAAAGCTGCTTTGGAATCAGGGATTACATTAGTTGTGAAGAGATTGAGAGATGTTACTGTACCTGAGAAGGAGTTTAGAGAGAAAATTGAAGATGTTGGGAAAATGAATCATGAGAATTTGGTTCCTTTGAGAGCTTATTATTATAGCAGAGATGAGAAGCTTCTTGTTTATGATTATATCTCAATGGGAAGCCTTTCTGCACTTTTACATGGTGAGAAAAATAACTTCTTTTTTCTGTCATTCTTTTTCATGTCATTATATTACTGTTATGATTTTCCTTGAATCGAGCGTCTATTGAATCATGTCATTATAGTGCTGTACTGTTGTTTACCATTTACATGATCTGCAAATTTTAGTTGTCTGATTGACACTGATACTGCTGCTTTCTATGTTGCCTAGACTCTTAAAATGCGGTGCTAGTCGGATCCTGGATCCTCCAAAAGTAGTGTATATTTGGAGGATCCAAACATGAGTCCGAGTAACATAGACTGTTTTTGCTGATTTTATGAAGCTAGTAAGTTTGGATGATCATTTGTTTTCTTGGATCTTGTTATCTGTTACTGAACTGGTGCTGCTGTGTAAAAGTTTCTGCTTTTGGCTGATGTGTTGTAGTTGCATTATTGTGCCCAATTGTGTTCAGCCACTAAAATTAATGTTTTTTTTTTACATTATTGTGCTGTTGTGCATGTTTAATCAGATTTTATCGTAATCTAATGTGATGAACATTGTGTTTAGTGAATATGAAATCTGACATGTTTTATATGTTACTCAACCTGTAATGGCTTTACAATCTGCAATTGTTGCTGTTCAAACTTCGTGTTCATCATTTAGATTGAATGTATACTTTATCCACAAGTGATCTGCATAATTTTTAGATTCCTAATCCCGAGAGTCTATCAGAAACTACCTCTCTACCTACAGAAGGTAGAGGATGTGTGCATCCCATCCTCCACAGACCCAGACCCCACTTGTGAGATCTCATTGGGTATGTTGTTGTTGTTGAAAGAGTTTAGGAAGAAGTTGTAAAATTGCATATATGTGTAGGACAGGTTCACTGTATTCAACAGGGAGAAACAAGATCATTTAATCTGTTTGTATGGATTTAAGCCAAATGTACCTTTGTTAACTTATCGACTATATGTTGTGTAAAAACTAATGAATTATTTTGGGTACTTTATTCGGCATATTCCACTGCTACTATATCATGTCACAATAGTTTTGTCATTCAACTTGTCTTTTCTATAGGCAACAAAGGAGCAGGTAGGACACCGTTGAATTGGGAAACAAGGGCTGGCATTGCCCTTGGAGCTGCACACGGGATTGCGTACCTTCATGCACAAGGGCCCTCAGTATCACATGGCAACATTAAGTCATCCAATATCCTCCTCACCAAATCATACGAGTCCCGTGTTTCAGATTTTGGCCTTGCTCAACTCGTTGGTCCATCATCAACTCCCAACCGTGTTGCAGGTTACAGGGCACCAGAGGTAACTGACCCTCGTAAAGTCTCCCAGAAAGCAGATGTCTACAGCTTTGGCGTCTTGTTGTTGGAACTTCTAACAGGGAAGGCTCCCACACATTCGATAATGAATGAGGAAGGTGTCGACCTACCAAGATGGGTGCAATCAGTGGTACGAGAGGAATGGACAGCCGAAGTCTTTGACCTCGAGCTCCTTAGGTACCAAAACGTCGAGGAGGACATGGTCCAGCTATTGCAAGTTGCAGTTGACTGCACTGCTCAGTACCCGGACAGACGCCCTTCAATGGCCGAGGTCACAACTCGCGTTGAAGAACTCTGTCGTATGGATTCTGGAGGTGGCGACATAATTGACAATGATGCAGAAGTGCAAACTGCATGAAATTGAACAAGAAAAAAAATAGTTCCATCACATTATTTCAATTTTTTTCTTTTTCGTTTTCAATTGAGCATTTCGATTACTTTGTTCATTCTTGGAGTTCTTCAGTGAAGATAAATTGTTCATTTTATTTTATTTTTTTGAATTTATTTTCCAGTAGCAACAGAGTTTTATTATAGATCTGGTTGGTAGTTGAAATGGAGCTGTTTTTTTGTTTTATAGATATTGATGTATTCTTTTTTTTGGTGTGATGAACTGCATAAATAATTGAGATGACCTGTAGTTACAACTCATTGCATATATTTTTTGGATTCTTTAAGATTTGCTTCTGATTTTTAAGATTTTAATTTGTTGGAAATAGTACAACAATAACAATATATCAGTGTAATCTCATAAGTGCGATTTATAAAGGAGGGTGGTGTGTATGCAGCCCTACCTTCTGATAGATAACACATTAATCAAATGTAATTTCATAAGTGGGATATGAGAAGGGTGATGTGTACGGAGCTATTTCTAATAGACTCTCGGTTTAAGTAATGTGCATTAACCTAGTGTAATTTCAAAAGTGGATTTGAGGAAGATGATGTATACGCAACTTTACTCCTATCTTTGTAAGGTAGAGAAACTATTTTCGATTAATTTTTTGCTCATATAATACATGATAAAATTAAGTATGAAAAGAAACTACGGTGAGCATTTGTTGGTAATAGGTAGTGAATTATAATTATTCATTAATTATATTAATGATGTGTAATGTCAACAGCCAACAATGCCATGTGAGGTTATTCCTTTCAAAGGGCCTAAAAACCTTATCAAAATATGAAAAGACTTTAATGTATTTTTTATGTCCATTTGTAGTTTGGTCTGTACTTGTACTTTCACTACTTATTTTATTTTTTAATTTAATACAAGCAAACATATTAACTTACTATTTAGTTAAATCATTTCAATTAGTTAAACATCAAACAGAATGAAACATACCAACCACTGTGAAAATTAGATTTTACTTATATACACCGATAATATAAATATTACGCTATCAATGTATTTGTTATAGCAAATTACTTGATTTATAGATGGTTAATTATAATCAGGGCGAATTTAAAAATTTGATTAGGAGTTCACGTGACTCCAAGATTTAAACAAAAGCTATTGGTTTCATGCGTGAACCCGGAAGCAAGAGGTTGATTTTTTTTCTAGGTTGATTCTCATTAGTGAAATTAACTTGTTATGGGAGATTAGTTGATTTATTTTCTAGGTTGATTCTCATTTATTATAAATATAAATTTATATGTAATTCTTTTTTATATAATATTCGTTGACACTGTCAATATATAAATGTTAAACGTTAAAAATTAACTCAACTTTTGAGATAACGATTGGTTACTTGCTTGTATAGTTAATAAAAAATAGACATTTTTCCAACTATATACAAGACATTGTTCCAAAAAAAATTACAAGTTTGAAAACGAGTTTTAAAAACTACTCTCCACCAGATAAAATTAGATTAGAAGCAAAATCAATTAATCATGGCTTATTATTCTTTAAGTTATGAAAACATTATTTTAATTTGCTTTTGAATAAACTAACAGCTGATCAGAAGGTCCTCCCATAAAAATCAGTAGTTACCACTGATTTGCAAGTTGATCAAGTTAATTGAGTAGTAAATATCTTTCTTTTTTTCAATCGAATTCGTCGCATAAGGCTTGTCTACTGCAATTTACCTCTTTCTGGAGTAGGGTTTAGTCAGTGCCAGTCGAGGGTTCCTTATCATAAAAAATACTAAATAGTCAACACTCATAACCTCTCTATATCGTTTGCCTGAGTAGCTTTTGGTTGTTCAATGAAAATGTTATTATAGAAAACATATAATACAACTATAACATAAAAATCAATTTCAAAGAGAATGCAATGTTATTGTAGACTCGTGCATTCGTGTAGCTTTCTTCTGATGTATCTTCTTCTATTCAAATGTTTTCTAAAACAACGAAAACATTAACTTTTGGACCGTACGTTTTGAAGAAGCATTTCAATAATATTATGTTGTTGTGATGGCTTGGCTTTATTTTGGTCTAGTAGTGAAGTATTGTTATGAATCCATTCACAGGCGAATCACACTACAAGAAAACTGTGAATTATCGGAAGATTTTTCTGGGAATTTCATACGAAAATTCGCAGGTAACTTAGTTTTCTGCGATTTTTCCTACCAAACATTTTTCGAAGAAAATATCTTCGTAGGTAATTATTACATGCGAGTATGAAAATCCCCAAGTAAATTACCTGGGGATTTGAATTCCGCAAAAAAATTACCCGTTGATTTTCTTGCAAAAAATACTAAAAATATCCCATAATTTTTTGGTAAAAATTCTAGAAAAAAGGAATTTTCTTAATATTATATTTTTTGCAAGTAAAGCCGCATGAAAATATTCTAAAAAATTTCTAGCAAAATAATTATTTTTGATTTATTTAGTTTTATGTAGTTCTTGATATTTTATTTAACACCCCCTTCCCCCTCCCCACCCTAACACATGTAACACCCCTATGCTCAACCCAATGAATTGCCCAGAAGCCACTGCCCAATAAATTGATTTACCTATGGATTTTACCTGGGGATTTTTTTCCTATGCTCAACCCAATGAATTGCCCAATTGATCAATTGTACTTTTCAATCCTGAATTTACGTTAGCAAATCCATATCTTTATGGAATGAGACATGACTCAACTAGCGATAATTATAGCGGTGACTTTAATGGAGATGGAGTTGATATATCATGAAATTTGTCATCTATCAAGATGGATTACTCGTAAAAGATTGATCAAATTTGAAAAATTCGCACATCATAAGAAGTTCAAATTCGATGACGGACATGATTTGAGTTCTTGATTTTCGAAATCATTTTCATATGATGAAGTTATCAAATTCTTTTTTTTTTTAAATAATCAATTTGTTTTAGGATGTTCTCATAGTTTTAAGGTGTCTCCCCCCTTGTTCATGACTATTTTTCATTCAATTTTAAACTCAATTTCAGTTTAAACCTTAAAAACACATTTGAACTACTTATATATCTTACAAACCCACATTTTATCTGTTAATCATCAAAATACTTTTCTCTTCGTTCCATATTATATGACATAATTTAAATTTAAATTATGTCATATAAATTAAAACAGACGAAATACTAAAATCAGCATATTAACTAATTTAGCTATTATTAATCTCTATATGATAATTGAATAATTTCTTCCCTTTTTTTTTTGCCCCTATATATAATATAATAATTATTATTATTTTCTTTCTTAAAAAAAGCTAAGAAATAATTGAATGATGGGCAGTGAAGTGCATCTGTCGGTGACAGAGTGCAATAATTCTTTTCTCCCACTTTGCATTAGATACTGTCAGATTTTGCTATTTTTTAAACATTTAGAATTTTTTAAATTTTTTTAAAATTTTATTTTGTATAGAAAAAGTAGAACGAAAGTCTTGGATCAATATTAAAGTTATTTTCGTGTAATTTATAAATTACAAATTTGAGTCATGAAAGCATTCACTAATAACTGCATCACATTCTTTGAAGTAACGCTCTTCTCTGACCTTTGTTAATTCGAAATATTTTGTGCATCGAGATGTTTTTTTTACCAAAGAAGTGGCTTTCCAAATTAGAAATTTTGAATTTCCATTTTGGAACTTGAATATTTCTGCCTTATTTTTATTGTGTAGAAGGATAAAGCTATTATTAGAAATCTTATCTTTAAATTTGTGAAGTATGTGTCAGTATCCATTTTCTTCTTTCCTTTTTCAGAAAGTTGAATAGTATTTTTAGGCCATTATTAGCCCAAAGAAAATTTTATCAAGTATATTTAACATTTCGTTAATTAATAAAAATAAATAGTTTTGGACTTTTGGTCCATTGTTAAGTAGCACATGGATTATATTCAGATTATTTTGAAAATTCATTACTGTCAATTGTGAAATAAAAAATACAGATCTAACATAACAAATAAATAAGTAGTGGAACAATTATTATTAAAAAATAATAAATTAGCTACGGAACAAATTTTGTAGCTAAATAACAAAATCTCATACTAATTCTATTGTAACAAAATTCATCAACAAATTTTATGTTTTCTAATAAAGATTTATGATAAATTTGTAAATATATATTCATGGAAATAGTCAAAGAACGTTTCAATCAATTAATTCAAATTCATATCACGTATAATTAATTTGTAAAGATTTTAGCTGTCATTCTATACGCTCATTGGTGGTGCACAAGTCATAAAAGGAATAAACTGTGGAAAATCTAGAAGAAATTAAAACCTTAAAATTATCTAATATATATAGATTATAGACTATAGTACCTAGTGGCATGTAATATGTTAATTTTTTTACTAAATATTTATAAATATGATAAACATGGATACAAGACTAAGTCATTTCTCACTATTTAATTATAATTATATTAATGAATGAACGGCAACAAAAGGACCATGTCAATTTAGTTTACATTGGAAAAAGTATCTTTCATAGACTTTGAATCTTCAATTTTATTAAAAAACTAATTAAAGATAAATTAAGCATGCTTAGGAAAGAAACTACTCCTACTTCTCCTTAATAATAATGGAATTAAATTTAGTAACTATAAAAATTAATCCACTTTTATTTCTCACTTCAAATGATTTTTTTTAAAAAGCACCATGATACGTATGTACAACCATCGTTGTATAATTATTTACCAATGGATTTACTTCTCAGATTGGATAAGAATTTAAATCTATAGCTATAGAAGTAGAAATAATGACACTGATAGTATATGTGACCTTTGGGATGCCAATAGGACATTGAATAAGATGTAAGTACCTTCCTCGTTTTAAACATTTTTGTGAGAAGTAAGAATTACAATAACAATAATATTACGCCTCAATTTCAAATAAATTGAAATCAATATATGAATTAACATGTATCTAACAAATACATTGAATCTAGAATACAACTTATGAAATTACAAAAACCTAGCTAGCTAATAGCCTTTGCATACCCAAATCTTATATATTTATATTTTATTTTTTACATAAAACCTAAATGTTAATTTATATATTAATTTGTAATTATCGTAAAATTATACAATTTGAAAAAAGAACTTAGTAGTAGTAGTAGGTAGTAGAGAAATATAATGGATACAAAGCTCAACTATTTCTCACCAATAATGGATGAGGCCACTAAAGGACCACGTCGTCGTTTTAGTTCACATTGGATATTTGGAGCAAGTAATATCTTCATAGACAATTGTGATTTTGATTTTTGCTCGATATTTGTATTTGAGTTCGATTAAGTTTGATTCATACTACATAAGTCTCATTTTGAGGAAAGTGCGATGCTTTCTACCAAGAACTTTTTTTAATGTTCAGATGATCGAGAAGTTCTGATAATTAAGAGATGAGCAACCCATATACTGATTTTGATTTGATACTTCAATTTTTATTTTATTTTTTAAAAATTTATAATTTAAAAACATAAAGAAACTACTAGAACATCACTCGCCTTAAAAATGGAAATTCATAACTAATTTAAAGTTTTAATCACTTTTTTGGGGGGAAATACTTCAAATTATTTTGTATACACCTTTGTTTTAAACTCAAACACGATTTGATTCAAACACATGTTACAAAAGGTTAATGGGAATATTATACCCCCCCCCCCCCTCCCTTCCACTCTAAAATGAAGTTAACAAAAAATAATTGCATAACTTATCATCAACCATCACCACAATATCTAATACATGATACCAATATGAGTTGTGGTGCCTTGGTGAAATTATTCACTGAGTTGTGGTGCAGTGCTGAAACTAATTCACTCTTAACTAGAAGTTTTGGGTTCGAGTTCTAGGTATGGAGAAATTTCTATTGAGAGTGTTATTCCCAAATGGATCATGTAGTGCGCAATTCAAATTTAATCAAAACGTCAATACGAGCTCCCTACACCGAATGAAAAATGAAAGAAAAATTTAACATATGATTAAATTAGTACTTAGTAATTTTCATTTTATAAAAAACCAAACAATCACAATTACGTTACGTAGTACATGTGACCTTAGAGATAAAAATAGGACAATTTGATTAGACATAAATACATCCCCTCGTTTTAAACATTTCTCTAAAATATTATATTATTTTCTCCATTTTAATTTATTTGTCCTATTTTAATTTAACACAAAAATTTAAAAAAATAAAAAAGTCTTTTAGATTTTGTGGTCTTAAAACATGTTATGTAGAGTTTGAAATTAAAGAGTAGTAAAAGAGAAAAACTAACACTATTTTTTAAAATAGATAAAAAAGGAAAGTAAGACAGATAAATTGAAACAAAAAAACTATACAATTAAATATCAACCAATCATTTTATTTTCAAATTTCAAATCGATTAAAGCAACAATGCACTTCACCCTAAAAAATAAAATAAAAAACAAGTTGTGGCTATCAATTTAGAGGGACCAATTCAATTAACACGTTTTTCTTTCTGTCTAATTTATTTTATTTATTTATTTATTTATTTTTGTAGAGAATTTTAATGGTTGTTTCTTCTTCTTCTTCTTCTTCTTTCATTTTTATCTTCCATAAATTTTGTATTTCTTATTGCATGAAGCTTCTCAATTTAATCTATTATTGTACTTGCTACTATTTTCTTCTTCTTTCTTAACAATTTAATAAGAATATTTATTCTTATTTAATTGATTTTCTAGTTTTTAATTTGTTTTATAAATCTTTGGAAGTAAAAAAAAAATGGATTCAAGAATGGAGATAGATTTTATGAACCTCAACAGCAAACCGCAATTATCAGAAATGGAGAAGCAACACAAAAAAGGTACAAAGTATTTATTTTAAAAAATATATATTTTTAACAACAAAAAAGGAAAGAAAAAAAAAACAAAATCTTCTTTGATTTTAGGGTTGTTATGGAATTTTAGTAGATTTTTTAGAATTGTATAAGGTTATTATAAAACCATACTTTGTGCTAACATTTATTAGGGTTTATTATGAGTAGATCTCAAAGATATGGTAAGTGAACTTTATTTGTTACTATTCCGTCTCAAATTATCTGTCGTGATTTTTTTTTACATAATTAGGAGGTATTTTTTAATTATAACATCACATCCCATAATTGAGGTTCTTGTAATTTTCAAGAACAATTAATTTTGTCTTAAACTACTAAAATGATAAATAATTTGAGACAATTATTTTGATAAATCATGACAGATAATTCGAGACGAAAGAAGTGATTAAGTTAATTTTCACTTGAATCTTTTCTCTAGCCAATTTATTGTTAGTTTTCTTATGTTAATTTTAGATATTCATAATTCTGCAATTGTTTTGGCTTGCATAGTAAGTAGAAGATCTATATAATTTAGTCATAGTCTGTATTGGATTGGTCTCTTTCTTGTAGTTTAATTTGTTTAAAAAAAAAATAAAAAAAATTGGTGCATTAACGACTCGTTTGGCTCCAAAAATACCTGAGTAAAACTTGGGAAGTGGTGTTTGATCATATAACTTGGTAAGTATCTCAAGTTCTCAAATACTAGAAAAAACTAGTATTTGAGACAAGTTCTAATATTTGAGAATTTTAAAAAATTCAAAAATTACCCAAACTTTTATATTTTATAACAAATATCCATTATTTATTAAGTCCAACTATTATTTGTTACCACCTCCTCCGAAAAAATTTGAATTCTAATTTGAGTGATAAAATTGAGAAAAGGGAGCAATTTGTGTTTAATCGGTTATAATTATAACTATGCGATTAATGTATTGGCTTGCCTATATTGTTATTTTGTTATTGTTGTCTGTTATCAATTATATTATAAGGTTATTTTTTTAACGAAACATATTTATTATAAAATGATGATAGAAATTTATGAGTATTTTAAATAATTTTTAGAATTTATGGGTATAAATCACATTTTTTGAAATAATCAAATATTTTTGAAAAAATTTGGGGTCAAATATGATGAAACTTCACCAAAATATGATTTGCCAAGAAAATTTGAGAACTTGAAGGCAAATGCTAACCAAGTATTATTTGTTCACACAAGGTTTAGGGACAGATCGATATCGCACACTTAGAGGTGATGCATACAATCTATTTTACTATATATATTAATAATTGATTTTACTATTCAAATATTTAACTCCTAAATTTTCTCATGAGTTGAAGAAAAAAGAAAAAAAGGGATTTAGTTAATAATTGATGGCATGAGAATAAGAAAACTAAAATATCATATATATCATGATAACCTTATCCGAATAAGTTTGGTGTGTATATAGATCTAATTTAAAGGAATTTTTATTCTATCACGTGATATGAAATAATTATGCTCTCAAGAGGTCGGATTGTCTGATGGTCAATAGAGTGGATGGATAATATTGAGGTAATAGGTTTAAACAGGGTGAAATTATAATTTTATTTACGAACTTGGCAGAATCTAATAAGTTATCTTTTTTAAATTCAAAATTCGTAATGTCAAAATTTCCATCCTCCGTTTACGAGTCTAAAATTCAAATAAGATGAAGATTATTTATTGACTTCTTTTTGTCTGCTCAAGTCTTGATAAACAAAATTATTCAGTAGAAAATAACAAGTACATAATTAAAGTACGTATAAATTGATCAGAATTTCACCATCATAAAAAGTTGATACGTGTATATATAGAAATTATAAATTTAAAATTCAAGCAATAACTTCAAAGGGCTAAATTATTGTTTTAGTGAATTTAACAATCTATTTTTTGGTAGAACTTTCGATTTGAAATCTGTTAAAATTTGATTCGTCGATAATATTTTCAACATTTTTTTCGTTCTTTAGTTACATGTTAATTCTTTTTATTCTTAATGAAAAACTCTATCTATTTTTTCCCCGAGGACTTTAATTAGTTTAACCTTATTAATTTTTATGTTATTTCTTGCTGAATTTGACTGAACCTTGTTAAATCATAATATTATTT
The DNA here is from genome assembly GCA_029582725.1 of Solanum chiquidenum. Taxonomy (NCBI): domain Eukaryota; kingdom Viridiplantae; phylum Streptophyta; class Magnoliopsida; order Solanales; family Solanaceae; genus Solanum; species Solanum chiquidenum. The sequence continues at coordinate 9,042 of JAJOOS010080012.1, read as the reverse complement.
CGTATTTTCTATTTACTTTAATTGTGTACTAGCTAACTCACGATATTCTTTCATTTAGCTTCTGGGATGAAGTGGCCATTTTCATTGGCTGATTTAGCTACTCAACATGAAAACACATATTTTCAGGTTATTCATAATTCCATATTTAATTCTAATTAATTCCTTCATTTATATAAATTCTAATAACTAATCTTTTTACAATCTAATTTTCTTCTTCTATTTTTCAGAATTACAACTCCACCCCAATAGTTTCCATTAATTCAAAAAATTCACTCCTAAACAATTACAAATCCATCAATGACCCCCAATACTTTGGAGGGGCTTTTCCTCTAGTAGCAAAAACAAGCACTTATGACTCAAGGTATTTTCATAGTTTATTATTATGTTATTTTTTAATATTTTTTTGAAAATTATATTTTTTTTAAAAATCAAAACAATTATTTTTGCAGGAAAAATTATGACAATTTGAGTCCAAATGAGTCGACATTGACCATATTCTACATGGGTGAGGTCCATATTTTTCCGAGTATATCACCAGAAAAGGTACTACCTTATTTTTCGATTTTTTTTTTTCTGAATTTTAGTTATCGTACTATTATTTATTGTTATTATTGTTTTCTTCATTATTTTTAATGTGGCGTCCTCATTATTGTATTTCTTTTCCTTATAATTTTGATATGCTTAACTTGAATCAAGGGTCTATCAGAAACAATTTTTCTGCATTTCTCAAGGTGGGGTAAGGGAGTAAGATTGCGGACACATCGATCACCCTCTCCAGGCCCTATTATGAGATTACCCTGAATATATTACTATTGTTTATCAACAGAAAAAATCCTTTGAATTATCTCTTTAATTTATTTCTATTTTTCTCTATGCATCTATTTTTTTAAAAAAAAAATTAATTAAATGTGATATTCTGATTTTGTATTTTTTTTCTCTAAAATTATATAGGCTGAGCTAATAATTGACCTGGTTTCTAAATCAACAACTCTCCACATGGATGAGATTTTAGAAAAAGTGATGAATAAAGATAAATATGAAGAAAATAAATCAGACCCTTCAAATGCATCCACAAATTATGCTAAAGGAGGTATTTATCTTGGTTCTTTTTATTTATTTATTTATTTAATTTTTTTTATTTTTTATTTTCTTATTTCTTAATTTTCTTTTCTTTTTAATAAACCTATATAATTTGTATTTAATTTGCAGCACTTGCTATGGCTCGTAGAGCAACTCTTGCCCGATTTTTGGAGAAGAGAAAACATAGGTATTTAATTTCGAGCTGGTTCTTTCTCGTAACGAAAAAATCACTCAACTTTATCTAAATATAATAAAAGTCAATAAACATTTTCTGCAATCGAGATATCACTCAATTTTATTCAATGATAAAATAAATAGTAAGTGATCATCTGTGAAATTATCTCTACAATCAAATTGATTTAGGGAAATATTGTTTATTCTTTTTCAAAATTATTTTTATGTAATATTAACATTTTATTTTATTTTATTTAAATATAGATTGATCAAAGCTAGGCCATATCTATATGGTGAAAATTTATCAAAGTTTCCCTTTGATATTCAACAAGAAGAAGAAGAAACGGCGTCGTCAAGCGTTCATTGGGAAAACTAATTCAAGACAAATTGCATTGTTTTGAATTATTATTATTATTCTTTTAGAAATATTATAATGTTTATACATGTGCCTATCATGTTGTGTTTAATTATATATTTACATTGACAACTAAAAAATTTCAAAGATTATTGTAATTTTATTATGAGTTAAGTTATAACATGTTTGTAAATTTTAATGCATTTTTAAAATTACTGAATTCGACTGAACCTGTTGTTCAAGGGAAAGATATGCCCCTTCCGATAAGAGAGAAGTATGATCTCTTAGAAAATTCATATCGTCCACTCCAACTTGCTTGTAGCTAAGACATATTAGTTGGTCGTTGTTTGATTATTCTATGATTTCTGCTTTTGCGTAAATCTCATATTTCTTTGGTTTAAGATTTTTGTACGCAATAAAAAAAGATGAAGGATAGAATATATGCAATCCTTACCACTACTTCGTGGACCGTAAACCAAAAACTTGGTTTTAAGTGGGAAAAGGTAGCACAGACTTCTTATTCACCCATTTCGAACCATGCACCAGCTGGCATCCGAGTGTAATCGAAGAAGCATGACAACAAACAACAACATACCCAGTACAGTCGCATGAGTGGCAAAGCAAGACAAACCATGCAAATTCATAATGAAAAGATGTATGATTGTTCAAGCACTTATAACACAAAATTGTAATTAAAAAAACTATATAGAACCAACAAAAGAAATATCAGACAGAAAATATATTAACAGATCATTTCAAGATCCTCACAAAGAACTACATTCTATTTTTCCAGATTATTATGTCCCGGAGGCGGCTCTTCATTTCGCGGTCTTTGAGTGCTTGATTAGCCAATCGATAACAGCATCGATATTTACAGAATCCTTGCACGAAATCATGTAGCAGCAGACTTCTCTATCCGTTATTGAGTCGAGACCTCTGATTCAACAAGCATCACAAATAGTTAACAGAGAGTGAATTCGTAAAAGGGAAGAAATTGGCTGAACACATAGACAGACACCTAAATTCGTCACGAGCTTTTATCAAGTTAACTTAACTAAGAATCCGACTAATTGAACACCTTGTTCTGTCGAAAATGTGCCTGCATTTTGATTTCTAACCATTTCTTTTTATCAAAACTTGCCTTCTTTATTTTTAGGCATAATATATTGATAGACACTTTAACTTGGCATACACGGGCAGTTGAACACCCCAACTTTCATTGTGATCATCTAGACACTTCAGCTTGACACAGGTGCGTCTCACGAACACCTTAACTTTGATAATGCACATATTAACACCTTTAAGGGGGTGCATTCTCAAAGTTGAGGCGTTTATGGAGCCAACTTAAACCAAGTTAAGATTTCTAGATGTGTATTTTCAAAGTTGGAGTGTTTTGTTGTCAGTTGAGACCAAGTTAAGGTGTCTATCTAGGTATTATACCTTACTTTTAAGTACAGTTTTTACAATGTAAAGTTTTTAATAGGTCAGACCCTTAGCTTAGGCGTCTAGATGAAAAATCGCGACAAGTTTAGGTGTCTGTCTGCCAAAGAAATAATTTCTTATGTGAAGGTTAATGTTCAGCGACTTACAGTTGATCGACCAATGACTGCTGCGAAAGAGCTTCTGATTTGTCAATTTTGTTTCCCAAGATGAGCAAAGGAATTCCACTTAATGAAGGTTTCTTCAAAAGCTCATGTAACTCGGTTCTTGTTATAGGTACACTGTCTCTATCAGCAGCGTCAACAACATACCTGTCGCATAAAAGATCCCGAGTCAATTCAATCTGAATATGTAATGCACAGTCAATTCGTACTCAACGCCTCAAAGTTAAGCTTTCCTTTTCGTCAAAAAAAGTTGGATGGAAACGAACATGGTCACTACTCAGGCCAAATGAAAGGAAGTTTACAGGGGAAAAAAACTGTTGAACTGTTCTGTAGCATTGGATTTTGCTGCTTATTATCCTTGCTAATAAGGAAAAGTTCGAACAAAGAGCAGAGGCTAGAACTGAGAAGTTGGTTATTGTAGTAGCGCTGAATTGTTTTCCTTATCCCGGGTATAAAAATTTTAGGATTACATAATTACAATTATTCTGCGCCTGGTTATTGGTATTAGCTGAAACCGGAATAAATTTACCAAATCTTGGTATTATCTACCCCATATAGGATGGGGACTTATGATCCCGGGATATCCTTGTTTAGAACCAAACAACCCCCAAGTAGCATATGGACATATGCCATCAAACTAGAATGACAAGGACGAGGCAAGGGCTGGTATGACACACCCCAACTAAAACCAACAGTAATGATGTTAACTTAAGGCAGGGAAAATAACAGGATCACAAAAGAGACAGCACTGAGTACTTCCCCCGGCAGTCGCCATGGACGGAAAACAACATCGACTATAAAATGAGCAGTTTATGACTTTATATAATTTGAACACCTTGGACCTCATTACAGGAACTTAAGATACATATTCACATCAGGAGAAATTTCATCCGTTAGAGATGTCAAAATCATGAAATCAGGCAAAAGCATTAAATGCATATCGTAGTAAGCCAAAAACGAACAAATAAAAATAAAAATTGAGGAGACAGACAAGGACAGAGATTAAGATTAGAAATTACAATATCGCAGAGACACCCCGACAATAGCGCTCCCACATCGTGCGAAATCTCCTTTGGCCTCCAAGATCCCAGAGTTTTATGGTCACATTTCCTTTTGTTACTTTGCGCATATTAAATCCAACCTAATTGGAGAAACTTCATTGAGCAAGTAACCGAAAGAAGACAAGAATACTAGTTTAATTCAGTGAGGAAAAGGTACCAACCGTCGGAATCATGTCCTCGCTGTAGCCTCCAGTCTGACAAAGATCAAAATATCTAATGTCAAAAAACGTTGCCATTAAAATGAAAAAAGGGTCGGGAGAGATGGAAGAGGAGAGAGAGCATATAAGGTCCTCACAGCAATAGCATTGACGAGAGATGTCTTCCCAGCATTTTGAAGGCCTATCAGGGAAAGTTCCATTTCCTGTTTAAAAAATAGGCTAAACAAGGAAACATGTAGAAAACTTAGATATCGACAATGTCACTCAGGATCAAACGACATAAAGAATAAAGCACGAGTCATTCTTCCAACAACATGAATTTGAGTTTACACGGACCAACTTGAATAGTAATATCTGTTTAAGTTTCCCAGACTAATCCAAGAGAGCGACATCCAGTTATGGTAGTAATATCATCACATAATATAATACAACAATAGTTTACACGGTTGCAGAACATCTGAAACACCGCGAATACCCACACATAATTTTTTCAATAAAATCACTCTTTAGCACTCAACGGCATTTTGATTAAGACACTGCATATATCTGATACAACATTATTTTTGACAAGGTAAAGTATTATATGGACGATTAATACCAAAAAGGTGCTTCAAAAGTACAAAAGAAATCAACAAATTCACATAACTGATACGACTTTCTTTTTTGGTAAGTAATCTGATTCGACATTCACGTTCATCAAATCACTGATAAGCATGTGAAGAAATATTTAGAATAGTCGCTTGTTTGGTTAGCACACAGATATAGCTTTCTCTTGAATTTATACATAATTACTAGTGTCGTGTTCCTTAGAATAAAAGTTATACTCAGCATTATTGAAAGAGCACCCACCACATGCAAGCTATGAGGATTCGGATATAAAAATATTCAAATATCTAAAAATAGAGTTACATGTCAAAATGATGAGACGTTATGTGGAAAACTAACGAAGTACATTCCAAGGAGAAAATATTGATTCGGAGGAGAATCCCAGAAGGAGATATAAGGAAAATGACTACAATAGAAATTTCTATATACAAGGTATTCCATTTTCTTCAACTTCACCTTAGCTTTTGTCCTGATTACAAAAATCATTGTATCTGTACCGAAACTTTTATTACAAAAATCACTGTATCTGCCCCGAATTTCTCTGCCGATTTTGGTCAAAGTACCCAAAATCGGTTGACCATATCCGGTACGGATCCCACACTCGTGTCAATACGGGTGCTGCCCTGAAAGTGAAGAGTCCGAGCAACTTAGATTACTACCTGAAGAAGACGGAACTAGAAGGATGACATAATTACAATGCTAATAGAGCCAGAGATGCTTTCGCCTTAAATTATTCTTGATAAAATCTGCTAACCGTTCTTATGTTTATATCACTTCTCTCTTTCTTGCATTGACCGAACAAAGGTTTCAAATGAGCTATAGACCGAAGAACTTTCTGCAGCATAGCTCTAAGACAAATTCTGAAATTCGGAATAAGTCGTCGGAGATTCTCTACGTCACTATAGAAGAAAAACTAGTCCAAGAACAGAAAGTTATCTATATCTTCCCGCTTTTGGCATTGGTGCAATTTTAAATAGTTCACTAATTAAATAATTCTCTCCGGTACATATTTAGTCTTTGTTATTCCATTAGTCTTTGCTATAAAGCTTGCTAAATTTCTTCACCTATCATTAGACTGGGAACTTCCTAGACCACAATATGATATACATGATGTAGCTCCCTCGTTACACTAATTGCTAAGGACCAAAAACGAGCTATTCTTCTACCAACCATAAAAAGAAAAACAACGAGCTGAAACAACACTGTGATAACAGAAGTAGAGTAATCAAACTTAGGAGGAGCTACTGGTCAAACTGCTAATGCTATTACTTACTGTAAAACAACACAATCTATAACTATGCTCCATGAGCACCTCCACCAAAAGAGAACTGTCCAAATAAGAAAAAGTAAAATCCCAAAAATCCAACAACAACAACATACAAAGTGTAGTCCCACAAGAGGGGTCTGGGGAGGGTAGCGTGTACACAGCCTTACCCCTACCTTGTGAAGGTAAAGAGGTTGTTTCCGATAGACTCTCGGCTCAAGTAAAGCATATAAAAATTCAAGCAAGTAAAATAAATACACTAGCGATGGATCCATGCTGAAAACAAATAAGAAAAGAATGCATAGGGACAACAAAATGTACGATAACTAGACAAAACTTGACTAACTACTAAGATTCTATCCAATAATATTGTTGAATATTATTTGATTATCAAGATCACAACTTTTACATTCCAATCAAAGTAACTTTCTTTTAAGTTCCTGAAATTGTCAAGCTGACGCCAACAACAACAACAATAACATTAACTAGTGTAATCCCACAAGTGGGGTCTGACGAGTGTGGTGAATACGCAGCCTTACCCCTACCTAAGTCAAGCTAATGCCAACAACATACCCCGTGTAACCCCACAAGTGGTGTTTAGTTAGGAATCTTGCTTAAGAGTGTTCAAAACTTTAGTATGTATCTCTAAAAAGTTGTTTTTGACCTATATACGCAACATCATTTTCTATACGCACAACATAATTTATCAATAAAGGGTGTTCAAGCGACCACCCTTGAGTCAATGTAGCTACACCACTCTCTAGGAGGGTGGTATCTACACAAACCTTACCCCTACCTAGTCAAGTTTATGCCAAGATAAACAAAATTCATCAACCATAAAAGAGAACAAAGCAAACAAAAGATACAAGAACAACTAAAATCACCAATTTCCACTTTTCACCTCAAAATTTCCTTTCTCACATCAATCAAAACAGACAAACAAAAAAAAAAGGATTTCCCCCCTCCCCTCCCCTCACTACAATCACACTATATCAAAGCAAATACATAACAATTCATAAAATTTCCAATTCTCCATATTTGCTTCAACCAAACAAGGGAACAAATCAAAAGGGGTTTCTTGAAAATACAAAAAGAACAAAACTTTATTACCTTCTAAGCCAATTGAGCAAAGAATCCCAAAGACCCATATTCAGAAAAGTGAAAAAGCAGACAACTTTGGTAGAATTAAGTGAATGTATGAAGGGATTTTTTTTGTTGTTGTTGAAGAAGAGGTGACAAGTAATAAGCCTAATAGGAAACTTCGCCGACTAGAACAAGGACAGAATCTACTAATAGCATTTATATATTGTGTGTTGGATTATTGCGGCACCCATAATGACTTGCCATCAAGGGAGTTTATTAGCTAATTTAAAAAGTTAGCTCTTTTTTTAATACTAACACCATAACAACAATTTATTCCGCGGGATATTACAAGAGGGGTTTCAGAATAGGTGATTATAAGAAGATTTTATCTCTATTTTTGTGGTGTTGTTTTCGATAAATTCTTGATTCAGAATTGATATTTGTTATTTTTTAAATGTTTGTGTTGAGTTTAATTATTGAAAATTATTGAGATTGTTGTTAAAAAGTTGTATACTAAAATTGAAGTTATTTGAGTTGATTTTGAAAAAAAAAAGTGTTGGTGAATTTATGCACAATATTGTATCGTGATCACTAAGATTATTTGGCCATAAATCTTAACGAGTTGTCAGGATTTCAGCTACAAATATCTGAAAACTTATGATAATTCGTGAGAATTTGATTAGAATTTTTAATGAATTGCGATATCTTGTTGTTAAGGCAGGTTTTAATTAGTATCGACTATCGAAAAAGAAATACTTGTGATCGCTACTTAGAAATTATGACGAATCACCATAAGTCATAATGACAATCGTTAAGGCCATTTTGTTAAGACTTTTTTTTAGGGGGATTAGAATTTAAATGGTGGCACTAAAAGATGCTATTTGTGCAAATGTGTATTAATCCAGGCCTTTGATACATGGGCTCTGGGCTGAATTTAACTTCTTATTCTTACTTTTGTTTTTGCCAAATTAGGCCCAATACTGAAAGGCTAAAATACAAAGCCCATAACATAAAAGAAAAGACTATCCATATATAATGGACCGATTGAAAAGGGGAAGGGTCGTTTGTACTTTTATTCCGATTTTGTGTTGGTCTTTAATTTTTACCCTTCGAGAACAAAGAACTTTTTCGCGGACATACATTTATATTTTTGCATCAGGATATCTCACTGGGAATAAGTTCAATTTCTAGGGGTAAATATTAAAGAGCAATCATTTGAAGGACAAAACGTGCAATTACTTCAAAAGAGAACGATTAAACGAATGAAAAGTCCATATTATATGTTTCTTTAAATAGTGGAAAAATAAGGTCATTTCTGCAAATGATGTCTATAATGTTGGGTTAATCAAACATGAATAAGCCCATTTCATTCCTAAAATGATTTGGGCCTTTTATTTGGGTTCAAAATTGGCCTTTCTAATGGTTTAAGCCCAAGATTGGCCCAATTAGTTATTCAGCATAATTTGTAGGGAAAATTACGCGTATAAGCAAACATATACTAGCTAATTACTTAATATAGCTATAGTTTACCTTAATTACAATTCGCAGCTTACTTTTAGCTATAATTATACAACTCAGCTTTTTAGTTTTGTATAATTCGCGCATTTGTATAATTCGGAATTTGTATAATATAATTTGTATAACTTTTGTATAATTC